>JABYQS010000040.1:0-246392 GCA_022592435.1 Cerioporus squamosus
GAAACCTCGCACCCGGTGGTATGAGGCCCAGCTGGCGGAGGACGCACTTGATGAACTCCTTCCTGCAAATGTAGGATGCGCCTCCTTCGGGGTGATGGACGATCCCGTCGTGCGAGAACAGGAATGCGTCGCCGCTGCGCTTCAAGGATGAAAGTCCTCCAGGTCGCGCCGCATGGCCATGGTGGCTGCAGGGTTTGTGAGCACACGTCTTTCGCGGTGTGAACGCAAAGCAGATAGCGAAGAAGTCTTACAGGTTGTGGATCCCATCGCAGAGAACTACGCGACGTTCGTGCCAACCGCGAGCACTCCGTGGCTTGACGAGGCAGGGAATGGTAGAGTCTAAGTGGGTTGCTGTTCCTTGACCGCATGGTGCTGTCTATTATATGTTACTCGCGGGGTGCATGGAGGCCGTCCCGGTCTGGAGGCGAGGTCTTCTAGTGATGGGACTTGCCGTCGCTGGCAAACTTCAAAGTCAAGAAGTTGAATTGCCGCGCTCGGTGCTTTCGCACGCTCGGGTTTGTGTTTTCGCTGCTCTCTCCGCACCCTAAGCCCTCTCCCGATAGCCCAGGAATCGTCTTCTCGACAGGAACAGGCATATCAAGGCGGAAATTAAAGCATCGGGACCGCAGTGGATGTCTCGATGCCGCAGAAGCTGGTGGTCGCCCAGTTGAGTATTCCCTATGCTCAGAACAGCTTCATTGACCAATAACCGACGTTAACCACACAGCTTCATGGTAGGCAACACATATGTAACGGGTCCTTCGAAGTGAATTCGAGCAGGCGCAAGGGCTGACATTGATCTTCAACAGCCGTACACGATACACGAGTGGAAGGAAGATATCGTTCTGGCAGCTGCTCGGGGAATGTGTGTAACCGGCCTTGCTGTTTCTGCGCGATATCGCCTGGGCTAACCCACGGCTACGGAATACCCAATCAGCGATGCCTTTGCCCTCAACGTGGGCCCGGAGGATTGGCAATATGAATCCGTCGCCCTGTGCTACGCTGCGGCCCTCGAGCTGCAAACGCCATTCAAGCTCTTCATATCTTTCGACATGACGTACGTACTATGTCTTAACCGTGGAAGAGGATCTGCAGGAGTCATTTAATTCGCCATGCGGTCGTCTCCGGTCTCCGTTCCTATGCTTCTTGGAACCCACGACCGAGGCGTTCTCCGCTCTTAGCGTGACTTTGTCATTGAGCTCAAATCTCACGTGCTCTGTGAATCAATATGCAGAACGATCCCAGGGAGCACAAGACAAGACGTCCATCATCTGCGCAAATACCTGACTGCTTATGCGCACCACCCGCACCAGCTGCTGTACCACGGCAAGGTCCTCGTCTCGACGTTTGCGGGGCAAGATAGCTTGTTCGGACACGCGACGGTTCAGGAAGCGTGGCAGTTCGTCAAAGAATCTCTGGAAGACAAGGCTGCTCGGGTGAGCGGAATGAAGAAGCGCATCTGATAAATGTGCAGTGCTGACTGGAAGTTCACAGATACACTTGATTCCGTCCTTCTTCATGGACCCTCGCCGTTATCCGCATATCACCGCCATGGACGGCTACTTCAATGTGAGAAACCGGATGGATTGGCATCGATGACTTGCTGAGCATTGTTTCTCATCGCAGTGGAACGGGTCCTGGCCTATACACCTGACAGTCGACTCACCGAGAGAAGAGGTCGAGTGTGCGAAGCTCGATACCGACCGCCACCACATCCACCACCTCGGCGGCCGCACCTTCATGGCTGCTGTCTCCCCGTGGTTCTTCACGGTATGACCTCATCTCGAGCACATGTGACACCTAGGTCGTTGACGACGACATCGCATGCAGCACTATGGTCCAAAGTCATGGAACAAGAACGTGCGTGTACCCCATTGTTCCGCGCCGCTATGTAGTGTCCGGTGGTTCACAACGTGCACTTGGGACAG
Source organism: Cerioporus squamosus (assembly GCA_022592435.1). Lineage (NCBI taxonomy): Eukaryota > Fungi > Basidiomycota > Agaricomycetes > Polyporales > Polyporaceae > Cerioporus > Cerioporus squamosus. The sequence goes on from JABYQS010000040.1 coordinate 1,929, forward strand.
TTCATATACCGCGGAGATGACTGGCTCTTCGTCAGACGATGGACCCAGCTCATTGCGATGCGCGACCAAGTCGACATTGTGCAGATAATATCCTGGAACGGTGCGACTCTTGGCCCATGATCATCTTGCGGGATTGCTGATATTGGTTCGGACACACCTTAGACTACGGCGAGTCGCACTACATCGGACCCATCAAGGGCGCACAACCGCACTCCGAAGCCTGGGTCGACGGCTTCCCGCACGACGCCTGGCTGGACCTAAACGAGCACTTCGCACACGCATTCAAGAACGGCGCATACCCGCCTATCGAGCGCGATCGCATCTTCTCGTGGTCCCGCCCGCATATTAAGGTTGCAGAAGCGACTGACGACAAGGTCCCGCGGCCGGCTGGCTGGCAGCTGGTACGTATCCAGTACCCAGCTTCGGAAGTTGATGTGAACCTCTGACACGGTGTCGTAGACCAATGACAAGTTCTGGGTCGTCGTCTTCGCTACGGCTCCTGGAGAAGTTCGCCTGTTAGGGGCGAATGGAGGCCACGACGGACGATCTTGGTCCGTGAAGAAGGGTATGACGACCCTTTCCCACCCGATGACTGCGGGCGGGGGTATGAAGGCGACGATGTTGCGCCGTGGCGCCGTGGTTGCCGAGTGCGCTCCGACTCATGACGAGTTCCGGGTGCACGAGAGGCCACGAACGTACAACTTCAACGTGTTCGTAGCAGCATCTCCAAGATAGACACTGTATAAGGTACATGTGATGTGAGCCATCGCTAATAACTTATTATGACCCTAGGAGCACAACGACAAAGCGAGAGACAACAGTTGCTGCACCAAGGAACAGGCATCGACCCACTATACATGTAGGAATACATCTTGCATCTTCTACTCTGACTCGGCTCAAGGCGTCGCACGACCCGGCCACCTATATACCGTGTTGTTAGTGCCTCGCAGCTGCGTTACGGAGACTAGACCTACCTGGGGTACAACGAACATTCACGGACGGTATACCGCTTCGCGAGCCATGCCAAGAAACGCTGCAGGACGGTTGAATGTGGATTCGACGCGGATGGACGAATGCGCTCACCTCGACACCGAGACCGTATCCTCCATGCTCGCACGTTCCGTACTTGCGCTGGTCGGTGAACCAATAGTACGGCGCAGCATCGATGCCTTCACGCTTGTACGCCGCCAAGAGCTCCTGCTCGTCCGCGATCCTCATCGAGCCGCCGACGATCTCGCCGACGCCAGGCATGAGCAGGTCGCAGCTCTCCGTGAACGTGTGGCCGCCCTCGCTCTTCATCTTCTTCATGTAGAACGCCTTGAGCTCGGCGGGGAAGCCGTACAGGAACACCGGGCGCGCGAGGATGTCCGTCATCTTGCGCTCTGCGGCCTCCGCGATGTCGTCGCCGACCTTGTGCTCGACCATGACCGGGTTGCCCTGCTCGTCCTTGATAACGTTGCCGTCTGCGTCCTCGGCCTCGTGCTTGATGTCGTGCTCGTTGAGCCACTTGATCGCGTCGACGTAGGAGAGGCGGAGGAACGGCCGCGCGGGCGCCTCGAAGCCGGGGTTCAGCTGCTTGATGAGTGCAGCCGAGGTCGGGTCCTGGAGCAGCCTGTTGACCGTCTCGCAGATGACGGACTCGAGGTGGTCCATGAGCTCGTCGAACGTGATGAACGCAAGCTCGCTCTCGAGGTGCGTGTACTCGCTCAGATGCCGGCGCGTGTGGCTGTTCTCGGCGCGGAAGCTTTCCTGCACGCAGAAGACATCGCCGAGAGAGGGCAGGCACGTCTCGAGGTAGAGTTGCGAGCTCTGCGTAAGGAAGGCAGGCTGGCCGTAGTAGTCGAGCTTGAACAGCGTCGCTCCACCCTCGACCTGGGTCTGTACGAGACAGGGCGGGGTAACCTCGGTGAGGTCGTGCGACGTGAGGGTGGAGCGGAATGCGCTGAGGAGGGCAGAGCGAAGCTTGAGCGTGGCCGATGCAGTCTCGCCGCGAAGAACCAGATGCCGCAGGTCGGCCTGGATTGACGGGTCTGATTTCTGAACGCAAACGGTTGAGCAAGCTATGTACCATCAACACCAGATACTTACCTCGTTGAGCCTGTTGGTGAATGCGTCTTCGCCTCCCGGTGCTGCGCCGAGCACCCTCCAATAGTCGACGACCAGTTCATGGCCGCCTGGGGCAGTCTGGCCTTCCGGAACCACCTTGAGTGTCCCGACGACTTCGATTGTTGATTCAAGCGTGAGTGTGAGTGCCTCGTACGTCTGTGCGACCTGCCCAGACAGGATGCACTGGAGGTAGCCGGTACCGTCTCGGAGGACGATGAATATGATCTCCTTCTGGTCACGAAGACGGTGCACCCAGCCAGAAGCCTTGACGCGTTTTGTCCTCAGAAGTGTGAGGTTGCCGATCTTCGCCTACAGGGCATACGTTCGATGGATGTGGGATACGAGGTCGTGAGGACATACCTTCACCGCAGCCGGCAAGCTCGGGTCCTCCTGGAGCACGATCTTCTTGCTCTCCTCTAGCTTCTTCTCTTTCCTCTCTCGCGCCTCCGCCTTCTCCTTTGCTTCGCGCTCGGCGAGCTCCTCAGCCTTCTTGCGCTTCTTCTCGATGCCGTCCGCGCCCTTCTTCGCCTTCTTCAGCGCGGACTGGGTGGGCTCTTCGTACGTGCCCGACGCATCCTTGCGGATCACGTACGAGCCCTCGGGGTGGCTGTAGAGGGCGAACGCGAGGGTCTGGTAGGGGGCTTCAGGTGTTCCCTTGCCTGTCTCGTCTGAGCCGGCGGACTCATCGACGTGAATCGGAGCCATGGTGTGTGGTATGTGGGTTTTGTCTGGCCTGGACCGCTCTTTCCCTGTTCTTTTATGCTAGTTAGACGAGTCAGGCGTGAGGGCGATGTACTAGATGGTGGTTGTGACTCACGAAACGGATGCAGTTCAACAAACCTGTTCTCCTTAACTTTAGCAGCCTTCAAAATCCGATAAAGCTCTCGGCTTATCTACGCGAGATTTCCGGTGGACTGTCTATTCGCAGCCAGTCAGTTACAAGCCCCATACTCAACCTAGTACGATCTACATAGTCCACCTACACGAAAAGGCTCGCGGCGTGGGCGCGATGGCGACCAGCGTCGAGGAGTCGGCAGGCAGCGCGCGAGATCGCGACTCTACTCGCGATCTCGCCGCCTCGCGACCTCGCGAAGTCAGACGCACGCGCGCGCGCCTCAGCAACGCACCTTCTCTGCTTCCGCCATGATCACACGATTCAGCAAAACATTTCTGTTCACTATCTTCGCGCTCGTATGTCGTCTGACTCGGAGCGTTGGGTGCTGAAGGTTTGACCGGTCGTGTCCTTAACAGTTCCTGCTGGGGTCACTTGCGCTGCTACACCCGCCATCCCGGACATACGTCGACACATGGACCGGCGACTTCTTCGGAGAAGGTGGCTACATTCCCCCCTCACCGGCGCAGGGAGTTCAAGGGAACGTGATCATGCCAAAGCTTGGCAATGCTACTGCGAAGTGAGTCAGTTGCTTCACGACGGGGCTACAGTCCCTCATGCCGTGATAGGGCGGAGTTGGGTCGAGCGACATGGAAACTCATGTGAGTATCTAAAGTCTTTGCTTGTTGGAGGTGCCTTGACAAACTATCAGGCATACTATGACCCTACGATTCCCCGAGGAGCCGTCACAAGATGAGCGCGACGCGCTCAACAACTACTTCCATCTCACATCGCGGCTGTATCCTTGTGGAGAATGCGCCGCAGAATTCCAGCTTCTCCTCAAGAAGTACCCGCCTCAGACATCGTCCCGACGTGCGGCTGCCACTTGGTGCGTCTTCCCGTCTCCTTGTTCGCCACATCTCCTTCATGCAGCACTCTTGCCAGGCTGTGCTTCCTGCACAACCAGGTCAACGCTCGTCTCGGCAAGGAAGAGTTCGACTGCGCCAACCTTGATGCTACCTACGACTGCGGGTGTGGCGATGAACCTCTTGGTTCCTCGACAAGCGGCTCTGCCAATGATCCCATGGATCTCGAGCACGACCCAAGCAAAGACAAGAAGGCGCAGGGACTGGTGAAGGGCGGTCGGGCGGCATCATAGTGTCGGTGAGCGAGGATCAGTGTGCTCTCTCTTGCTTTCCGGTGATATGTCTTGGATGGTCGGATTATTGTACGAGTGTGCTTATAGATTTAATGGGCAGCGAGCTATTTCCACTTACCGTCCAAATGCCTTCCTGCTCATCCTCGTCGGCAGCAACGACATACGCTTTGCGCTTGACCTTGCGTTTCCTTGCCAACATCCCTGGCGAGCCCACTCTGGCCGACTCCCAGACGAGACGCGGCCAGCCTGCTGTGGACTCAGGACTTCGCATCTAACTCAAGATCTAATCTAATCTTTCCTCATCTTTGATCGGCAAGATCTAATCTTTCTCTACCTTTTACCACCACAACGCAAAGGATGTTCTACATCATCGGCCTCGGTCTGTGCGATGAGAAAGACATCACTGTGCGCGGCTTGGAGGTGAGGATTGAATGAGAGTATATGTTGTGTCATCACTTAACCCCCTGCAGGCCGTAAAGGGGTCATCGCGGGTATACCTCGAGGCTTATACAAGCATCCTGATGATACAGAAGGAGCGACTGGTCAGTTCGTTGTCGTTGCGGCTGAAGCCTCCACTTACCTATGGTGTAAGGAAGCGTTCTATGGGAAAGAGCTAATTGTGGCAGATCGCGACATGGTTGAGACCGAGAGCGACGAGATTCTCCGCGACGCAGATAAAGAGGATGTCTCCCTGCTCGTCGTTGGCGACCCCTATGGGTAGGCACTTCCTTCTCCGTGGTTTTAAACGCGCTCAACGACTGCATCAACAGGGCAACGACACATACGGACATCGTGCTCCGTGCACGATCGCTCAACATCCCGACTCGGATTATCCACAATGCGTCGATCATGAATGCGGTGGGGGCGTGCGGATTGCAGCTGTACAACTTTGGACAGACAGTCTCCCTCGTGTTCTTCACGGAGACGTGGAAACCAGACAGCTTCTACGACCGCATCAAGGAGAACGTGGACCTCGGCATGCATACGCTCGTCCTGCTCGATATCAAGGTCAAGGAGCAGAGCGAGGAAAACCTTGCAAGGTCGGTCTCTTCCCACCACTTTCCGTGGTGGAGCACTGAACGCAGATGAACCATGCAGGGGAAGGAAGATCTATGAACCACCACGATACATGTCGATCACCCAGGCGGTCTCGCAGCTCGTCGAGGTGGAAGAGAGTCGACAAAGCGGAACGCTTGCCCCCGACTCGACGCTGGCAATCGCGCTTTCCCGGGTCGGTGGCGGGCCGGAGGAACGCGTCGTGGCAGGGACGCTCGCAGAACTCCTCGCAGCACCCCCGGAGACGTTTGGCGAGCCGCTGCACAGTCTGGTGATCGTCGGCAAGCGGCTGCACCACCTCGAGGTCGAGTACGCGGAGAGCTTTGCACTGAACAAGGCGACGTGGAGGGACGTGGCGCAGCGCGTGTACGGGTGTGCGCTGGACTGAATGGGCCTGACGGTGTGGTACGTTCAGGGGTGGTGCCTACCAGCGTCCTGCTGACCGTCTATGTACCTTCTGCACAGTAAGACGCGGATCGTCAAAGGGGTTCGCAGTAGCATAATAGGCTGGGAAGTCGGGTGTCCACCCATCCTCACACGGTGAGGCATGGTTATCACCAGTACGCGATGGCATCTGCCAGGAAGACGCATTCCGCTATGACACCAGATTACCGCTCTATCGGCCAACGCAATCATCAGACGGACCAGCAGGGCTGCATGCTCAAGTCGCGCGTCTTCTCTTCTAAGTCTGCCGCTCTGCCCGAGAAGACCGAACGCCCCGACTGGGCATCTTCATTGCTCCCTGGACTATGTGAGCTCGACGCATCGAGGGCACGACTCGGAGAAGCGAAGCCGGGTTACTTCTCCAGATCCAACCCCCCGCTCAAGGACACAAGGTGGGTCTGTCAGTCACGTTCTGTCTGTACCCGCAACTTTGGGAAGTAAGTGTACGCTGAGTATAACGAGAAGGAATCGTTCGACTGCTGAGCGCTGAGCACTCGCTATCTGCGCTTTCACAGGCTGGATTCCGGCGGGGACATAGGCGTGTACATATTGTGGACGTGGAGTTGGGACGGGCTCGGAGCCGTAGCTGTCCTCGGTCTACGATGCCGGCGGTACGTTTGGGGTTCGCCGGAACCCACAGAGGCATAGCGCGACCGCGCTCGGGGATCTCGGCGACGGGTACTTCCACTCATGGAGAAAGCTCGCAAACGCGGCGCCGAGAGAGTTGAAGCAGGTTCCCGAGGCTTCATCTGACGAGGGTCTTTCTGCTGCAGTAACTGCGCAGCGTAACTCAAACACGCCACCCTGGTGCTCCTCCGCTGCGGCATCAATTCGACGCTCTTCAAGGGCTGACTCGGCCTCACACAACACATCGCATGCTCGAAAGGCTTACCAGGGGCTCTATAAGCCCGCCTGTGAGAAAGATCAGAGGTACTATGACGAAGTCCAGGAACGCGGAGGTAAAGGACAAAGCGCCGCTGAGTGTGGCAAGCCATCGGATCGGCTTGTGGCAGAGATCTCGAGATGATCGCATTTAGATGGCGCGCACGAGCACCCGGCCTCTATAAAGCCCTCCGCGTCCGGGGCACGCGTATCTCGCCCTGCTTCCCCACACCATCCACCATCGGGGTCCAGGTTCAACAGCAGCAGAGTGTCTATGCCCTCCATTGCCAAACGGCCCCGCACCAAGGTTGACACGGTGGGTCGACTGTCTCTCTTCATTACCCAAGGCGCTGTGCTCAGAGACGCATGCGATAAGCAGGAATCGCGGTCCACACGACTGGGAATGTCCGCTCAGAAGACGGGAGCGGCGGGAACGCTGCCCTTGGATGTACTGCCATTGATTCTGGAGCATCTCTCTGATCGGCGGGAATTGTGTACTTGTGCACAGCTTTCCAAGGCATTCCACCATGCCGCCACGCCGCTCTTGTACCGTACGCTCGACGTCCGCGTCGTTACCAAAAGGAAGTTACAGGTAAGCAGCGTGCCAGTGCATTTGGAAGGTCATGCTCATGACTGGTTCGGATGGATGGCTGACTTCAACGTCCCCTGTAACGCAGACGGCTATCGTGGTCCATCCCTCTACCACGATACTGCAAAGACCAGATTATGCCAAGTATGTCCGACATGTTCGAGAGAGCGGTACGCCGTCCTTGAGATCCAGTCTGCCAATGTTCTGAACCCTCCCAGGTGCTGTCGGGCTATACAGACCGGACCTCATCGAGGACTGCCGAAAAGCGCTGAGGCTCTGCGTTAACCTCGAGGGGTTCACCTGGAGCGACGACACAGCAGAGGGCAACAACGAGCGCGACTTCGCTGCCTACCTCGACATCCTGCGTACGCTGCCCGTGCGTGAGCTCGTCATCCGGACGTTCTACGGGCTCTCGGACGACGTCTGGGAAATGCTGCAAGGCTTCACGGGTCTCCGCAAGGTGTCGATCTGGTGCATGGAGGGCAAGCCGCGCATCCTGCAAGGGTGGTCCGAGAAGCTTGGCGCGAGCCTCACGCACCTCGAACTGGGCGTCAGTGCACTTTCTCGCACGCCTCCGCATGACTGTACGTCCTGATCACGCCGCTCTCGTTCGCGCATGCAGCGCTGTTCAGGTGTTCCCGCCTCGATCCTCATTTCAGTCCTCTCGCACCTCCCGCGCCTCCGTGCGCTGCGCCTCAAGGGCGCGCCCTCGTCGGCCATCCTGGAGATCCTCACGTTCCTCCCACAGCTCGTCACGCTCGACACGGAGTTCTATGGCGCAGCGTTCTCGAGATACGACGACGTGCCGGCCGCGAGCCTCAAGGAGCTCACGGTGCGCACGAGCTCGGTGCATCTCCAGGGATTTCAGCAGCTGTGGACGTGGATCCGCCGGCTCACACCTAGACCGAGTCTGGAGTCCTTCACGCTCAACGCTTTCTCGACACAAGGAGAAGCCCTCGTCCCGCGCGGGTTCATCCTCGATATGGCCAATATACACAAAAACACCCTCCGCCATTTCACGGCCGACTCAACGCAGATGACGCTGGCAGACATCGAATGCCTCTGCACGGTCTTCCCGTTGCTGGAGACCGTGTCTTGTTCGACATTGTTTGCGCCGGAAGGGGTGAGCAGCAGATGTTCACTTCATTAGCGGCAGGTATGCTAACTGTTTGATTGTGGCATCACAGGCGCACTACGAGGAGGTCGTCGCCAAAGCCAACAACCTCCGCGAGATCAGGATGAACATGAACAACTGGATGCCTTCGAACAAGATGGACTCGGCGATGTACTCGGAAGCGGTGCGGAAGTCGATGCTTCGCGAGGGATCTGTCCTGCGCGTCGTCGCTCTTGGATACATCATCTACCAGGTATGTCACCATTCACGTAGCCCTTGTTGAGTTACGCTGACCGAGTCTGCCCTGACGTACAGGGCAGGTGGGTGTACAGAAGGCGGAAGATGGGACGCACCGCGTCGAGTTCGACATCGCGTGCAACGTCGTGCAAGATCTGTGGGACTAAATTAGTCACAGGCTACTTCCTCATGTGTATTTGCGTTGTAGCGGGTGGGACATGCAAAAACAGCCGCTATATATTTATGCAGACATCCTAGAGCACGATACGTGACCTCGCGATTCCTCTACTTCACGTCAACCGTCATGCCGAAGTTCGAGGAACGGTCAGTTTGTTGAAAGCTTCATGTCTGTGACCTGGAGGGTAGTGCTGATGACCCGTAGCAGGTGTGCAACCCTATGTAGTAGATACATCCCTACTTGTAAGACATTTCGGACCTGAGGAGCGAGAGGTGACTCTCCATCTTCGTCTCCCACCTGTGGTCTCATTGCTATCGGACGTACACTACCACCGTACCGAACGTCACCCTTCTGCCAATTTGCGAACCCCAATCAGTCGGTAGTATCGCACGTCCCGAACAGAGACGCATCGTCCCCACTCAGCTCGACGTTCTGACATTCGAAAGACGCAGGGCCGTACTTTGAGGGGGGCCTGTAGGACGAACGCAAGGTCAGCAGGAGACGCTCAGCATGATGTGCAGGTGAAACGTACGTGACAGTGACTTCGTTGACGTTGATGTTGCTGCACCGTCCGTCGGGCGAGCACGACAGGCTCGCCACGACAGCCTTCTCCTTCCCAGACGACGTCCCGGATATACTGTCACGCGGACGCATTCCGTCAGCACGCGTTGACGATGCCCCACCGACAGCAGAAATGGCCGTGCGAAGGCATGAGCGCGATAACGACTAGGACGCACTTGTCAAACCAGATGTCCTGGATGTACGTGTTGGACGGGTACTTTGCGCAGTCGCTGTCGCTCGTCTCGTAGCACTGGTCTATGATGACGGGGTTGTCGACGTTGGTCTCGACGAAGCCGGTGAAGGTGATGTTCTTGACGATGCCGGAGCCGACGTTCTTGCCCGCCCACGCTTTGATCCGGGCGCCATTTTGTGCGTTCGACATGCGGATGTTCCTAGGTAACGCAATGGGAGAGGAGTACAACCAGTTAGCGAGCGGAATGGGGGAACAGTCGAGGGGGAGTTTACGTGGCAAGGACGTTTTGCACTATGTCGTACTCTCCGGCGTATTGGCCCAGGGAGCCGACGGAGATGCCGCTGAGCCAATCACATCATTGAGCGGCACTGATGGACGAACACCTGCACGATCGGACGTACTGTGATCCATTGCAAGATAAGTTGGAGACGAGAATGTTAGTCGAGTCTGCACGATATAGCTCAGTACACGCTGCACAAGATAGGGAGACTGCGAAACGACACACTCGGCTTAAAGCTGACGCAGTCGTCCCCGTTGTTGATGGTAGAGTCCTCGATGGTAACATTGTCGCTGCGGAAGATGTCCCATCCGTCCGTGTTCTTGGCCGCATTCTTCGAGGTCGAGACGGCCGAGATAGTGATATTGCGGAACGTGATATCTTTGCCTTCGTTCACCTGGAGCGGGGGGTGTTGCGAGTGAGTATCAAAGACAGTATATTGAGGGCGTCGATGCGCACGAAGTTGATCCATTCCGGGCCGTTTATCATCTTGATGTTCTGCACTGTGGCATTGGTGGCTTGAAAGAGAGTGAGCAAGATGGGCCGGACGATCGAATCGTCCTTTGCGCTGGTGCGAGGTCCAATCGCATCATCACGCGCGAGGAAAGGTAGAATTGGACTTACAACTGGTCATACCACGCCTGGCCGGAACCGTCCAGCGTGCCGCCTCCATCGAGAAGGATGTTCTTGCCGCCCAACAGCCAAAACGCGGTTTGGTCTTGGAAATCGAAGGTAAAAGCGTTATCCGTCCAGTAGTCGAGATCGGGGTTAAATTTGATTGTGCCCAGGAGGCTCTGTCGGGAAATGTCAGTCAACAATCATTGGGATCTTGTGGGCTCCAGTTTTTCTCGACGCACAATGTGTTTGTCCGTGACCCCCGTCATGTTCATCTTTGACCGAATCGACAAGGTTGTTCCCGAGGGTATCACTACTGTGGCGCAAGATGGATCAGCAGCGGAGGCAAGGAGCGCAGGAGCATCATCCGAGCCGCTGGCTGCGAGAGTGCATGTTCCCGACGCCCTCTTGTCGAGAGCAGGAGAACCGGATACCACATGGACTGTCACCGCAAGAGCACACAGGCATATGAGCGTAGGTTGCATTGTGAAGTGCATGATGGCAGACCTTGCTCGCGAGACTTATATACGGCACAGGTCCAACAGGTCGTCATGGAAGGGCCGGCGTACACATGGTGAGTATGCTTCTGTCGACAGGCGGCCCGCCGCCGGAGCGGCTGAGCGAAGGCAAAACAACCTGAAGGTACCGAGATTCAGCAACTTCGGGAGTAGAACTTGAAGTGAGAGCAGATACCGGGACTGCGTTTGGGAGCTCGTTCGGTCCCGCATGGTGCCCCATGACCTAAAGCACGGAGTTATAGCTTGGTGCGTGGGAGGTCAGGAGGTGACCAGGCATGTTGTTATAGTTCGGGAAGAAGGGGCCCATGGTAGACGCGGAAACAGGGATAGTTTTCCAGGAACATGACTGTCCCTGCGTCCATGCATGAGCGCATGGCATGGCGTGCTGGAGAGGTGGGTGCCAATCGTACTACGCTGCGAGTCGAACGTCGTTTGAAGAGCGCGGTGAGTGCCGAATTTCATCTGAGCTGGTGTAACTGGATCAGACAATTTGTTAAGAAGAAAGCTTAGTCGTGACCCTAGTTAGTCGAGGTCGTGGTGGTTAGCAAGTAAGACGAGGCCTGCCCGGTCGGGCCGAAGCCATACGAGAGCTTCGGCGCCTAAGTACTACCCTCCTCATTTTCGACTTCCATCATCAACTCGTCTAGGCTCTGCCTCGTCGGCCGTCCTCTCTCCGCATTATTGTGGTCCAGCTTGACTTTGGCTGACCTTTTCTCATCAACGATACGACACTGAAGGGTGTTCTATTGCTGAAGTTCGCCAGCATGACCGCCGCCGCCGCCGCGACACGGACTGGCTTGTTCAATCGACTCCGCTTCCACATTGGACCGCGCACTCTACGCTCGCAAGGAGTCAGCGTTGAGAACGTGCAACCATTATATGACTGCAGGAAGCTACCATGGTGGTCACGGTGGACCTATTTCCTGGTCGCAGCAGACTTGGTCATGACGTACGTCCCATCCTATTCATTTACTACTCATCCTCATGGCACTCATAGGGCTGGAGCTTGTGAGCTGACCTGGAACCATTGGACAACACCGGAGGAGCCAGCCAAGGATGCGCAACCGTCAGAAACGCCAGCAGCCGGCTCTGAGCCCCAGGTCGCAAAACTTGTCCCTCGTCCATGGTGGCAGCGCGGCATCTTCGTAGCGACGAACCTTGTCGCAGGAATAGGCATCGCAGCCGTCCTCTTAGGTGCGCGCTCGCGCATGGTCCGCCGTATGTACATCATCCCGAACCCCGCTTCGTCCCATCCCGGAGACCGCCTCCTCGTCATCCAGTCCCCCTTGCATCCGCGAAATCACGGAGCCGTCTATCCCCTGCAACGGACCCGTCTAGTGAATAGTCCAGATCCATCAGAAACGATGATTGGCCTGAAGGACGATCGAGGACATTACTCGGTCACGTTGAACGGCGCAGAGGTGGGCGGGCAGAAGATGGCGTCGGTGTGGGACGCGCGCAAGGCGTTGTTCACGATGTGGTATGGGGAGAAGAAGGGTGCGCAGCTGCTGATGAACAGTGCGAAGGTCAAGGAGGATGCTTGAGTACCTTGTACGTGTCCCTTCTACCGCGGCGACGACGCCATCCGACGCTATCAGACGCTCAATGAAGAGTCTTTCCGCCTCAGATGTCCACGAAATGCGAGTGCCCGGTCTGATCTATCCATTACCTTGATGGCACGTCACGACCGACAATGGATTCACTCAGAATGCGGAAAGGCAAGTGGTCGCAGGTGATGATCTGGACGACCATGCTTAGCGCGTGGCGCAGCAACTCTTCGGTCAACGTCGGTCTTCGTTCGACTGCTGCGCATCCTCCTTGCAGTATGCCGAACTCCTGCTGAACCCCCCACTACTCGCCTTGCACCCACATTCCGCAGCTATGATGCGCAGTTCCATGTGAGCCGGGACCTCACCTTCTTCGTGACTGGTGAGCACACTCTTTATCGACAACACATCTTTACTCGTGGCTCAATGTACGCACAGAGAAGTTGGGACAGGTAGCATCCGAGTGTTGCTACGGTCCGGATGGTGTATCATCTTGACCGCAGCCCGATTGAGACCGAGAGCTCGGTATCTCTGCTCACAGTCGCTTAAGTCCCCGCATTCTCGACCCGCATGTGAGGCCCCTTGGACTGCGAACACGTCTCCTTACGGCATTCCGGTCGACGTGAGTGCTTGCAGAACTGGCCCTTGACGCCTGTGTTCAAGACTTGCGCAGCAGTCTACCAGACACTGACAAGCTACAGCTAAGTAGTCGCGTGGCCATCCCACAAACGCCGAGTCGATGAACCCGACACTTGAAGAGTCTAATACGAGGACATATGCATCCTCACGACGGTCACTGATTGACCCGACGCTCATCATGCTCCTCGGTGTACAACATGCGGGCCCGAGCCTGGCTCATCGTACCCCCGCGCGACGACGTTATGTAGTCCGTGAACTCATAGTTGTATTCGTTTCAGTCAAGAAGATCAAGATTGTGACCGAGTTGCGCTGGGACCTCGTTCGACGTTTCCTGCGCAAGTATGTGCCTCATGATTCCGCAGATCATACTTCGTTCCGCGAAAGGCAGCGTTACGGAGTATCCGACATCCTTTGTCATACCGCGAGGCGAGTTCATCCACCTTCTGTCCGACTTGATTGTGAGCTCCGCAGCTATATCCTCTTCACGCTGATCCAGCTCATGCATGTCGTTTTCTCCTCCCTCTCGCAGTAAGCGCAGCATTGGCAATGATCCAATCCATTCAGTCGATGATCCACATCAAACCTAACGTGCAGCGTGCTCGGGACCTTAAAACGTCCACGTTCGGAGGCGCAGCAGCGGCTGGCATCGATCTCTTGAGGTGATCGTGCGGCACCAGCGAAGCCTGCGTTGGGATTGAGTTGATTCCGTGTGAGCCCTGCGTCTTTCACTTCCGGCGGTCGACTGACATCAATATGGACACACACAGCCGCTGCGGACCTCCCGGCGGGGTCCCCGCAGCATCTTCCGAGGCCGCAGGCACATGCGCGCGCCCATCTATCATCACACGGAGTTCTTTACGTTCGGCCCAGCGCTTATTCACATGGATATAGAGCTGCAGGACGCGGAGGAGACGTTCCTTGCAGTCCATCGATCACTTCAACTTCCACACAACGCACACCATGAACCGTCTCCGAGGAGACCCCGACGCGAAGGATCCGGAGGCGGGGACGCACCTCGAGCCTCTGCAGCCGGGTCCTTCAGGTCATTACTATGCCGTCTATCAGCCCCCGATCGACATTCTCTATGAGGACCGGCCCAGAACCACCCGCAGGCGTCGGTTCTGGCACTTTTTCGCCTGCGCTTTCCTTTCTTTCTGTGCATTGTACTTCCTCCTGCCCGTCGTGCTCCCACGCAAGAGGGTGGTGCCCGCTAGACCGACTGTGAGTGTTGAGGTCTGAGTCGAGCGCGTCATCATCTGATCTGGAGAAAATATAGCTGGGGCGCGACCGTTGGTACAGGTACACCTCCGCGCATTGTTCGGACCACGCGAACTGGACAGCGGTCGACGGTGATCCCCACGACAAGTACCCGTACCACGCTCAGACGACCCTGACCCTTCCTGTCTCCGCGAAGGAGCTGTCTTTCGTCGCGGATGGCTCGTTCCAGTACGGCGATTTTGAGCTTTCCCAGAGTACCGACGCTGTCTCCGATAAGGTCATCGTCGAGATAAACGTCTCCTTCCAAGACACGCAGACGTTCGACCGCTCGAGGATCTGTCGCTACAACCCGGAGAGAGATGCTTGGGGCGTAGGGATCTTTGTAAGTTACATAGATTGCATCGTGCAGCGATTCGGGGTAACCTGATCACTGCTGTTGTGTCCTGCCAGACGCCGTCTACGTGGAGCCCGTACAACGACCGCAACATGAAATTCCGTGTCCACGTTCATCTCCCTGCCGCCCATGGCGCAGCGCCGCTCCAGTTGGAGGAGCTGGGCACCAACCTGCTCTTGTTCGCCCATCATATCCACGATCTCAGCGACTCTGCCTACTTCGAGCGTGTCAGACTGCGCACAAGCGACCGGCCGGTAGTGGCAGACGTGCGTGTCCTGCTCATCTACCCTCCTGCACAGCGCTGACTTGCAACGCAGTCTCTGACCGGCAACCGTCTCTACATCGAGTCCGCGAACGGGCCGATCAGCGGCGCATTCAACGCTCTCAGCACGATCAGGCTGGGGACCTCCAACGCGCCGATCAAGGTCGCCACGGGCCTCGTCAGTTCCGACACGCAGATGCCGTCCATGCTCTCCGTCGAAACCTCCAACGGGTGCGTCTAGAATGCCTCTCCACGCTATGTACTCACTAACGCTGCCTGAACGGTCACCGATGCATCCGCGGGATGATAGTCGGATCGAGAACGACGTCACACTCAAGTCGAACACCTCCGACGCCTCCAAGGGTACTTTCCACGTCACGACACGCACGGAGAACGCACCCCTGTACCTCACCTTCGTCGATGCCCCAGTCGATTCCTCCCTGACCGTCAACGCACACACGTCGAACTCGCCCGGGCATGTCACGCTCCACCCCACGTACGAAGGCACATACGACGCTTCTTCGACGCTGATCTTCCGCCCGGAGGTGCGATGGACGGGAGCCGAGGACCCCTACGGTCGTGGCGCTCGGCGCATCGTGCGCATCGACGAGAACACCAGGAAGGGTCCGCGTGTCAGCGGTGGCGTATCGTGGACCCATGGTGGCGAGAGCAAGGGCAAGGTTACCGTCGAGACTTCCAACTCGCCGCTCCGCCTGGATCTTTCGCCTGTTGTCGGGTGAGATGTATCGCGTACTCTCGGCGGTCTCTTTTGTACCCCCAGTACCTGCCCTTGTCCTTGTTCCTCTTCTGAATTGCAGGTATCGGCTTTGAACCCAAGCACTGATCGCTCGTGGTCGGTCTGCTGAGGGCCGTGATGGAATCGCGAGCTTCGATTGTCTTTCAGTCATCTCCGGAACCACTGTAGGGTGATAGGCACAGAGCCAGGTTTGCTTCCGCGCTCGATGACCTCGCATTACAGGCATTGCGAGGCACGAAACGTATACAGCCTGACCGGCACTGTCTGCTATGCGACATGCGTGCGCTGTCGTTAAGATCATGAGATGGGTACGTTGCCTATATGTCTCCTGCATGTCTCCGCACTGACTAGTCCCGCGAAGAGCCTGGCCTAGACATGCATGTGGCGTTCTGGATCGATTCGACTGCAAGGACTTCTTGTTCATAATGACCGGGGTGTGGGCACGATCGCCCTGGATGCGTCTGCTGTGTTCTGACTTGTTCTGACCAACACAGCCTCCAAACTTAGGTTGACATGGACGAGTCTGAGATTGTGGAGTCTAGCCTCCTGAACACATCACTGTATATAGGACACCACACAGCTTCTTGGTCCCTACCACATTTCACGCTTTCCGCCACCCTGCAAGAGCTTCGCCATGCTCCTCAAAACTCCTGCGGACGAGGTCGTAGTGGAAGCACCACCGAGATATTCGGAAGCCACGCCCGGATATGCCGAATTCCCCCTCACCTGGACCACAGAAGCCCCACGCCATATGCTGGACGGACATCATGCCCACGCATCCCTCGCGCTTCCTTTGGATGTCGAAGAACTGTTCGTGATGGCCAGGGGACTCGAGCACTCTCGCGGCGACTTCGAAATCTCCTTGACCGGCGGTCGCGGTCCGGACATAGCTGTGATGGATGTCGACGTTACATACCACCACGAGCATGCACTAGACGGGGTGACAATCTGTCATCTCAAACCAAGGGAAGGAAAGCAAGGGCTCGGGATATTCGTGAGTGCTCATTATATCCCGTCAAGTATATGGGCGTAGTCGCTGATGAGGGTTATGCGAAGACGAGGACCGGACATGACCGCAGCGGCTTCGGCCGCTCTCCGCACTTCCATGTTCACCTGCGACTTCCTACGCCTGCCGATGCTCCCAATATCATCAACCACTTGAGCACTGACCTACCGGCCTTTACCCACCACTTCAGGAATCTTGGTGGCGGAGTAATATTCAGGAAGGTTAAGTTGGAGACCAGCCTCTGCGCCATAGAGGGCGAGGTACGTTATCCCATGCGCAGCTAACATTCACAAGTATCCATCTCTTACGCGACATCGCAGACCCTCGAAGGAGACGAGATCACTCTGATTACTTCCAACAGCCCAGTACGTGGGGATTTCAGGGTCTCGAAGTCGCTGGATATCGAGACAACCAATGCACCCATGAGCATACATGCACGCCTGATGAACTACGATGAGGCTAAGCCCACCCACATGTCGATCCGGACTACAAACGGGTGTGTATACTTCCACGCTACCTTACGTCCTATAGTTCCACGGTAGTTTCGCATGCTGAGCTCTCTTTGACAGACGCGTCGAGGCAGCGATCGCGCTCGAATCTGGCACGTCGACCGACCGCACCGGGGGCGCCTTCCGTGTCACTGCACAAACGACAAACGCCCCTACCTCAGTCTTCTTCGAGCGCCATCCTGTGGATGCATGCCTCGACGGGTCCATCCAGACGAACAACTCTCCTGCGCGGGTCACGATGCATCCAGCCTTCGAAGGGCGGTTCCAACTCCGGACATCGCCATATATCCATCCGGCCATTCACGAGATGTCGTCGATCGAGGATCCGGCCGGAAGAGGACGTGTCCGTAAGATTGGGAAGTATTCTGGAATGGGGGATGTACATGGGCGGGTATGGTGGGAGCAGCTTCCTGGGATGGGAGCGGAAGAGAAGGGAGTCAGGAATGCAGGCCGTGTGTCAGTCGAGACGTCCAACTCCCCACTTGATATTTCTATGTGACGTGTCTTCCTCTTCTGCGACTGGCATACGGTACTTCCGGCTTGGTGATCATCATCCTCTTGGGCCTCGGTGTCGTTTGAATGGACTCCACGTTGAGATTCTAACATACACCGTTGGCATACACGCGTAGCATCAGAGCGATCATCAGGTCCACAGACATAACGGCATGCGCGACGCCGGAGAACAACTTGAAGCGCGTCCCGCGCGACATGCGCAGGGTATGCACGACAAAGGCCAGCTGATGGGGGCAGGATGGCTGTTGGTGCAGGCGGAGGTTACAAGGATATAAGTGGACGCCGACGAAGATACGTGGTCGCGACTCACGCGTTGTATAATGTAGTGCCACGTAGGTCTGTGGAAAAGAAACATCAGTGAATATAGATGGGGTGGGGAACGCACCGTCATACTTATACGTCGCGAGGTGGATCCATCGGACAAGCTGCCATGCAGCTAGTCGTGCAGGTCAGGCGGCTCCGTAACGACGGCGAGTAGCCCAGCGACAGTGTGCGCTATCATTCAGTCGAGATACTGCGTGACGGGGGAGGGACGGATGCGGGAACGCAGTAACGGATACCCCTGGCTCTCGGACTGAACATCAGCATTACCAGGAGAAATGCGCCGGATCCGCCGGATCCGCCGGATTGCCCAGATTGCCCGGATTTCATCAGCGCCCATCCTCGTCGGATTTTTCCGGTGACTACCGCACCCCAGGTCCTTCGCGACCGTCGGCGCTTCGATGCAGTCTTCCATACGCTCCTCTCTGGCATGCAACATGCGCTGCGGAACTCAGTACATGCGCTGCGCAACTAAATAATCTGCTCCCCTTTGTGTAAGTCTCCACGGCCGTCTGTATCGCTTACCATGCATCCATCTTGAATCTCCCCCTATACGGCGCTCATCGCTCACCTTACCAGATCTTACTGCTACACATGCACTAATTACACCGAGACACTGAGCAGTAAGCACCTCATTCCGCCCTGCAGACACACAGAAAATGTTCGTTAGGTTTCGTAAACAAGAACGCAGGCAACTCAGTGTCACAGATGGCGAAATCAGTGCGGAAGAGAGTCCCGTCGGTGCGGAAGAGAGTCCCGTCGGTGCGGAAGAGAGTCCCGTCGGTGCGGAAGAGAGTCCCGTCGGTGCGGAAGAGAGTCCCGTCGGTGCGGAAGAGAGTCCCGTCGGTGCGGAAGAGAGTCCCGTCGGTGCGGAAGAGAGTCCCGTCGGTGCGGAAGACAGTCCCGTTGCGCCAGTACAATCCAGAGCAATGTAGTTCAAGTAGTTCCTGTCCATTGCTCCACCACGCATCCGGCATCACCTACTAACTCCTGTTGTAACACTCTAACCTAGCACCGCAAAGCTCTCACGTTCTTGAGCCGACCGTGACTACACGTAGTGCTTGCACCGCGTGGGCAGACCCGCCGTGCCACCACTCATGCCAGATGAAACCCGTAAGTCCATCCATTCAGTCAGAGCACCACTTCACGTTGGACTCCTTGCGGACTGCGTTCACTTCTCCCCGAAGGTGTCCCAACTCGAGCACCCCCTTTTGGCTCACTGCACAGGCCGTTCCAGACCCCACACATGACGTTCCACTTCGTCTCGCAGTGCACATTGCTGAAAAGTATGATGAGACCCTCCAGTCCCACATTGAACGACCCTTTCCGCACTTTGAGTTGTTGCGTAAAACCCAGAGAAGCATTCAGATCTTCACCCCCGTCACTTGCGCAGCGCTTAGCCTTCAGCCAGTACGCCACATGTCGCATCCCCAGGGCATATGTTTAAGTCGGTCCGCATCTCAGTGCACTGTCTGGCACTAGTTCGGACTGCATGGGAGTCGACTGGAGCTCGGTGAGTAAACGTAACACTGGTTCGATATCATATGCCCTGGTGCTCATGCTGCTAGCCACACAGCTCTCCCAAGTCTCATATATTGTTCACGTGCAGAGGACCCCGACTCGCTGCGGAAGACCGCGTACTCGTTGCGGAAGCCCCCCCCACTCGCTGCAGAAGACCGCGTACTCGTTGCGGAAGCCCCCCGACTCGCTGCGGAAGACCGCCTACTCGTTGCGGAACACCCCGACTCGTTGCGGAACACCCCCGACTCGTTGCGGAACACCCCCGACTCGTTGCGGAACACCCCCGACTCGTTGCGGAAGACCTCCGACAACTCCAGGCGATAAACATTCCGTTCCGTGCAGACCAGTGGCCCACCCTCTCCTCCGCGCAACAAGACCGTGCAATCGTTACTGCAGGCAGTACATTCCGTGCGGAAGACCGTCCAGTCCGTGCGGAACACGCTCGAGTTGCAGCTTAAGACGGTCGAGTTGGTGGATTGTGGACTCCACGCACCAGACCATCTATTCCGTGCTGAATATCGTGCAGTTGGTGCTCAAGAGCGTTGACTGGGTGCGAAAGACGGCTTGGTCCGTGCCGACCAGCGGTCGAACATAGACTCCCCGCACAAGACCGTGTAGTGTCCACGCCCAAGACCGTGCAGTCGGTGCGCAAGACGTTCGAGTCGCAGCTGAAGACGGTCGAGTCGGAGCTGAAGACGTTCGAGTCGGAGCTGAAGACGGTCGAGTCGGTGCGGAAGACGGTCGAGTCGGTGCGGAAGACGGTCGAGTCGGTGCGGAAGACGGTCGAGTCGGTGCGGAAGACGGTCGAGTCGGTGCGGAAGACGGTCGAGTCGGTGCGGAAGACGGTCGAGTCGGTGCGGAAGACGGTCGAGTCGGTGCGGAAGACGGTCGAGTCCGTCGCTGGTCGCCACGTAAGACAGTGCACAGGACGGCTGACTCAAATCGGATCGCCGGCGACTCAGTGCGGAAAACACTCCACTCACACTGCAATGGTCCTAGTTCACACAAGACCGTTAATCGTGTGGCTGGTCGGTGCGCAACATTGTCAACTGTCCGCTAATAAGGAGTAGGAACATAGTCATCTCGGGCTCGGTGAGCAAATCAGTCCTAGTGTGAGCATGGTTGTCCTAGTTGACATGCCTCAGCGCTCCAGGTACCATTCATATCAACTATCGTGTCACCATGGAACACTATCGCATGAGCGCGGAAGACGGTGGACTTCGCGCGGAAGACGGTCAACTTAGTGCGCAATACTCTTCACGCCATGCGCGACACCGCCGAGCCAGTGCGCAAGACCGTCGAGCCCGCCGACTCATTGCGCAACATGCTTGGTAGCTCAGTGCGTAAGACCGTGGCCTTGGTCCCGAATGTAGTCGTGTCGGTGTCGGTGGCTAAGCCTGTGCACACACTAACTCCTCACTCTCGGAATCGTAGTGCACCACTCGGATCGGCCGAGGTCAATACCGCGGTGCACACCATGCGGTCACCTGTGAAGACTTTTATGGTGTTCGGCACTGAATGAGGTACGGTGTGGCGTCCCAACCCACCAACTTCACTTATCAGGCCGCCAGGTTACTACTTCCAAGCCCCTCTTACCGCGCGACAAGGCTGCTCGCCAGATGCTGCAGCGGCGACAAGTTGATCCATTGATGCATATGCGAACATGCATTGATATATCACTGTCACCCTCGTTGCTCCAAGTCCGTCACGTCTCATTAGCTACCCTCATCAGTGGCTGACTTTGGCTGTATAGTACCGAGTACTTATTTTGGCCGTCGCCGTGGGCATGGCTCTTAAAAGCATAACTGCTCACTGCTCACCCGCACCCTCGCTACTGTGCTCGCATCCTTCTTACCGCGTCCTTTCTCCGATCGTTATTCCACTTCTGTCCTTACACATATGCCAATCCAATCCAGCATCCTTCCCGAGTCCGCCATTGCTCACCTCAGGCGCTGTCGTCGCTGCGACACCGGTCGTCTTTGTGTCCCAATGATGTGCACCGGCAGAAACTTCGTGGCTGACTTGAATCGCTGGTACGAGTTCGTAGTGCTTTTTTCTCCCCATACTGCGCGTTGTCTCAAGATGTCCCCCAGTGCATCAACAGCGACCTACAGCCAGCACAGTGCAATTTCTTCGAGTGGCGTGATGACATCCCCCGTGGCAGGCCCCCAGAGGCACGCCTCAGACGACATGTCCCGGCCTGTTATGTGCTCAGGAGGGCCAGCGGCACGTCGTCAACTCCGGATGTCAGTACGGCCTGTGCCAGGCTTGTTGTGTCCATGCCCACCGCAGCCTTGAGGACCTTCCCCGCTGTCGTATCACTGCGCATGCCAATGCCGCTGAGCTTCATGGTGCGTTGCGTGACGATCTCCAGTATGAGCATCCTTTCACCTATCCCCTAGGCCCCTTCGAGGATGCTATTCACTGGCATGACACAGCGGGCGAACCCGAGGAGACCGATGAGGACGAAGTACAACTGCTCGTTACGGAGTCTTCTCCGTCTCCCCGCGCAACTCGCTCCAGGCATGCGGGTGCCTCTGCTTCCAACCCCCCTCCAGCACCTCCCCGCACCCCGGCTCGCTCAGGTGGTCGCCGCGCTCCCGCGGCCCCCCCTACCCCTGCGTCGTCCCAGCGCACACGTCCGGCCGCGCCTCGTTCCCCTGCCGTTGGACGCTCGTCTGCTGCCTCCCGCTCCTCAGCCGCATCTCGGTCCTCGAATGCGGGCGCTGGATCATCAGGCCCGTCCACCTCGTCCGAAGATGCAAACACGGCCAGCACGGCTCGGCTTTCGGCTCGTAAGTCGAAGACTTCCTACGGTATCTCTACCTCGCCTATATACGACTTGTGTCTAGAACAAGCCGACGAGATCAACCGTGCACGTGTGCAGCGAGCACAGGGCCAAAGTGCTGCCGTGCAGGCAAAGTCTCAGACCTTTACCCTGCGCTGGTGGAACGAGGTATGTGGCTACTTTGCTACCTATATCTGGTCACTTCCGCTGATCGGCTCATCTAATGTCTAGAATGATGAGCCGCCCCTGTCCATTGAAGTTATTGCCCCGCACTGGCCCTTCTTTCACCCCAAGGAGTCCGCCCATCTTGTCTCACGGTTCAAAGTTGACCAGGCTTTCTTTGAGGCGTATGATTGGCCTTCCGACACTTGGATAGCGTGCTGGCACGACTCCCCCTCCAGGCGCGTCGATGTGAGCGCCCCCCAGGTCGTCCATTACCGCTCTGACGGTGTTCGTCACGGCCCAGAAATGCCAGGCGTGCCGCGGGGCATCAAGCACCGTCTTGACCAGGTCAGCCAGGCAACGGATTCGGATTCGGAGTGGTGAGTCAACTTATCCCGTGTAAACCAAAAAGGCGAGCTAACTTAGTTGTGCCGTTAGGTTTAGCATTCCCTGCACTCCAAGCACTAATCGGATCTCCTCGCGCGGGGATGGACCGTCAAGTGCCTCACATCGCTCGTCCGCTCTGGTGCGCACCTCGTCTGGGTCTTTGTCTGAATGGAGCGGCCCCTCGTCGTCTCCATTCACGACACCGAGTACATCCCGCCACTGGTCGGCTACTCCCTCTTCCTGTTTCTCTACGCCATCCTCCCGCTTCAGCACACCTTATCGCGACTTTGATCCCTTCACCACCCCCACCCACCGAGAATCATCAGTGGCAACTCGCGGGACCAATCCCTCAGTAATCTCCTCGCGTGCCGTCACTCCCGGGGGTTCTGATGCTGACGTCTTTGGCTCCTTTGACCATCAACTCCCTGATCCCATCACTGCCACACACCCTGACGACCCTGTCCTCAATACGCCGACATCGACACGCCGCTCGTTCTCTGAGGGTGTTGGCAATGCGCAAGAAGTCGCCGACAACTTGTCGCTGTCGTCATCCCACCACCCGGCTGCAGCTAGCATGCCCCCCACTCCCGGCCCCTCTGGCCGCGGATGGCCACTGCGATATGCCTGCAACATGATCGCAGGGTTCAGGACTATTACGGCCAAGATGAACTCCGGTACGCCACTTCGACAAGCCTTTGCAGAGGCCTTCCCGAATTACGAATTCAAGAGTTCCAGGCGTATACAAAAGCGCTGGATTTACCGGGCGAGATCGAGTTTTGGGAGCGCATGGGTCACACGCCGCAGGGTCTGTGGGCTGATTTCAGGCGGAAGTGGAAGGGCCGCAAGTAGTATTTTCCTGTATGATATATCCTCAATGACAGAATCTGCATGTGGCGCGGGTGCGATATGTATTGGTGTTAACTGCCGTCGGGAACATTGGTTAACCGTCGACGCTTGTGCACGCGTGGCCACCACGGGAGATATCGGGCACAAACATGATGATCGTGAGTCGGTATTCGCACGATCTCGCTTGTTTTGTACCCGGTTGTTAGCCGCAACCACGAGATGGCAGTGAGATGGCTCTCTGCTCCTGCGCTCTTCATCAGTACTAGTGCCCTTTCACACTGGGACTCCAGACTCTCAGATTGGTTATCTCCGTCTACGCGGTGTGACGGCTGCGTCATTGGTCATGACAATTGAGCGGCTCAATTCGGCTCAGTCAGTCGTTCAGTGACTTCAGTCCCTCAGTGTCTGCCCAGACAACCATGCGAGCCTAGGCCACAGTGACAGCATCACCTCCTTCCTACTTCAGCCTCGGTAGACTCGCCGGCTAGACACTCCATCAAAGTGTTGCACGACTGCGAGTCTGCGACGTCCGAGTCCCGACCGACTGGCAGACGCACCACAAATCTGCTGCCGCAATGGGATTTTCACCTCTACGAGATTGGATCTGGTCCGGGTTACTTACATCTGTAGTTCATGTCAATTTGAGACTGGAGACTATCCGCGACAAGGCTTGCTTCAACCTGCATCACCAGCCTTTTCTGCTCTGCCCTTGCCCCCGCCTACCTCGACTATTGACCTCCCGCGCCGCACCCTCCCTTGAAATCGCCATGTCTGTCGTCGTCTTCTCCAGTTCCTCACGGGCGTCGGAGCACACTGCCCTGCAAGGTCGTGACCTGTGAGTTTCCAGAGCTACTTACTGGCAGCTGGCAGCCATCTCACCCTACACGTCTAGCGAACGTGTCCCGCTCGATGCTCTAAAGGTGAGTGTCAGAACCTGCCTCTGATTAGGCAAACTAGCTGACACGATTCTCGGGCCCAGGACCTTCTGCGCTCCAGCTATCTCAACCGTCGGAGCTCACTTCATGTCAACTCGCTTCAGAGGCCCGAGACTCTGCACCGGCTCGTCACCGGAGTCAGCGTCAACTGGTCAAGAGTTGAGCACTGGTCCCAGTCAGGGTCGCCAAGGGAAGCGGACAAACCACCACGGGGTTATAGGCGTAGGGATTGGCTTGTAGACCGGTGCATGGTCGGTCTCGTCCAGAGGGGCCTCGTAAACATTCATCAGGTATTGTGCATAACTTCATGGCGCCCCCTGTTCCAGCTGTGACTTCTGACTATATCCTCGGGCGTTGCGCGTTCATCCGCCACTTACCACTCTTCATCCAGCAATCCATCCCTCACTCCGCTGGCCGCAGATCAACGCTGCGCAGCTCGTCGGGCATCAGTACAGTGTTCCCCAGCATGCCGTACGCGCGGTCGCCGGAGGCCGGTGCCGGGTCCATTAGTGCACTACCTCTGAGGGCGGGCCCGCCGTCCGTCTTGCAAGTAAGTAGAATGCGCCAAAACGACGCGGAATTGTTCCTGTGTGCTCACAGTGGGGTCTTATGCCACCACAGACACCTACACAACCCCGCCCGGTTCCATTCACTCGCCCATCAGTCACTGCCAGGCAACTACAGCCATGGCGCAGTGCCAGTAGCTCGCGCAGCACAACGAAGTCCTCAGTGTGAGCCTGTTCAACCTGCGTTTGCCCCAATGAAGTGCGAGGCTCACCATCCTGCAGCTCACGGGCCTCGACCCCCTCTCCAGCCGAACACCCTCACATCCTCTCTGCGCCCATTTCAAGTGCAACCCACCCGACCGCTACCGCAGCGAGCAGCCCTGCAGGAGTGAGCATGCCCTCGACAACTGTGATTGACGGCGACTCCTGCGCGCACCCTACTCAACACGTCCCGACCGGCAGCCGTGCACCATCTCCTGGACCAGTTGGCGGCGGAGTTGAAGACCTGGTCAATAGCCTCTACTACTTCCCAGACATCCAGTCTCAGGCTGGTCGCAGCGCGCTCGATGCAAACCCAATTGAACGCGTGGCATCCCTGATACATCCGGGGCTGCTCGAAGTCCATCGCATCGCACCCGCGCAATCGGTTAGTGGTGTGCAAGCCGACTCCAATCAGGCGGTTGGCAGTCAAAGTGGCGTCAATGTGCCTGCCAATACGGAGGGTCATGCCGATGTTAGGGTCGGAGACCAGAATGTGCGTGGCAAGGTGGACGCCACTCGAGTTTTGGACCCGCAGGCAGAGGAGAATGCGGACACGAGGGGTAATGGCAGTGCTGGCCCGATTGCTGACGAGCAGGTGGACGGGAGTACCGGCCAGGATGCGGACAAGCAGGTGCACGAGCCGGCGGGCAAGGATGCGGACAGGGAGTCAGACGATAACGCGGACGACCGTGCGGACGAGGGCGGGCCCGCAAACCTGGAAGAGGATACGGGTGGCGAGGGTGACGAGGATGCTGACGGTGAGACAGACCGTGAGGGCGAGGATGTCGTGGCGCATGCATCGTTCAAGACCTCCACAGGCGGTGACGGTCATGTTGAAAGTGGAGGACATCAGACCGTTGATGAATATGGGCTTTCTGAGGTTGAAGAGCACCCTTCGGAAGGTACTGATGACCTGCCCGTCGCACTTCGCGCCTTGCTTGTCCGCATGGCCGCTCGTGATCCAAGCTGGGGGTCTCCTTCCTCTGGTGAGCGATACCTCTGCTATGATGTGCTATCACTAATTTGGGCACATCGCACCCTTCACTGCTCAGAGTCGCAGGTTCAACTATCTGACTTTCAAGCGGAACTTCGCAGCGATGTGTCGTGGATGTCACCGGATGCCGGGAGGCCAGAACTGCAAGATCCTCCGCTTGGTCCATCCATAGATGAGTATCAATCCGACAGTGCAGCATGGGACGGCGCCGGGATGACACTCGCAGGAGACTTCGAGAACGAGCGAGAGTGGCGTCGGATGTATATGGATCTAGCAGGAGACGCCTGTGCCATTCCCATCCGCCTACCTAGCCTCCCTCCGGAAACCGCCAAAGACGCGCCCGCATCAGATCACACCTTTTCGGACGACGGCGCGTCCTACGATGCCGACTCGGCCTTTGCAGTCCCTGTAGATCCCCCCGGCGGTTAGTGGGAGCAACTTCGAGAGGCCCTGGAGGCCTGTGGATTTATGTGTCGGCTACGTTCAAACTGGTATCTGCTATGTGTACTTACATCCTACTTCGCACAGGTTGACCGACGGTACGCCAGCAATCAGTCTCGCCACTGGCAGACTGGTTCCAGTTCGCCGCTGTCATCATCGGAATGCTTGTCAGATTCGTCGGGGGCGGTCACAGTCACCGATGTGAGTATACACTCCGACACTGACTTTGAGGAGTACACAGAATTACGGCAAGCTGCCGGGCAGGCTGAGGTGCGCGGTGACTTGGACTTCCTAAGCAGAGCATTTCAATGATCAGGTGATCGGTTTCTCCAGGTCGCAGTCCCCGCTCTGCTCTTTGACCCCGAGGAGGACTGGTGGCCTACACTATTGGTTTGGCATGGCCGAGGCGATGTCGCTGCCCTCGGCCTGGATGCGCGTGGCTCTTCAATCGACACACATTCATTCGCACTGGATCTTCTACGCAGCATCCCGATGGTGTACGACTGCCAACAGCGCATCGTCACTGCTCCGGTCTCCGTAGTCATTCACGCGCTGGCAGCCACTCCGCGTACCGGGTCTGGTATGTTGTGGTGGCATCTCCTCTGCTGCCCGGAGCTGAGCACATTTTCGTAGGAGGAGGAGGAGTCAGCTTTCAGTGCACTTTTGACGGCAGAAAGTTCTTCCGCCAGGTTGCAGGCATGCCGCTGATCCGAGCTCCGATCGACCAGCTGGGCAGGAGGGACAGGCGGACATCGATCCATGTCTTGCCACTGTCGTCGTGCGGGAACTGGGGGACAGGCTTGAGTGGGAGGACTGGTGGAGCACGCAGATGTCAGGATGTTTTCCGACGTTTTCGACGTGGAACAGGCTCGTCGTTCAAGTCACACATGCAGGTATGTACTCGTACTTGCATGGACGATGTCTGTCTGTTGTGCTGCATGTGCTCATTGCATACTGAATCTTCGTTCGTATAGGTAACCCGAACGATCTGTGGAAAGACTTCGATGAAACGCCCCCGGAAAGCGCATCGGTATCCCTGGATGACCGGGAGAGGCTGCGGGTCAGCGCCGTCAGAAAGGCGAATCTCTATCGGGGCCAGGTGCTCAACTAGGTATATCGTACGCTCTGTGCAATTTGTGGGCCACTTGAAGCTGACGGAGATAGTGTCTTGTCGGTGTTAAATCTTCTTAGTTCGCGTAGATGGACTACTGGCTGCGCTGCTGCCCTGTGCGTTCGGATGGTCGCTCCCCGGAGGTAGGATCCGCATCCTATGAACGCGCAGTCGGGGTTCGCGACCAACTTCTTGCGCAATGAAATCAAAAGCTCCAGTCTACCGGACCTGCGCCCTCGGCCGGCCGCGCTTTCCTTTGCTCCTTGGAGTAAGTATGGTGCTTAGAGCCTGGGTGACTTTGTGCCACGTCTGCGAAGGCGGAGGTCTGTGATAATGTTACTTGAGCTCGAAAACTGCGCTGCTACGGTCAGGGGACGAGATCAGCCATCCGGAGGAGGAGTTTATTGGGTGTACAGCGAATGTCCCGAGTGGTGTCAAGGATTTACTGCCAGATGGGGTTACCACGTCCGCTGCTGCTAACATATCACCGAGGAGCTTTCCTCGGCCACATCTCTCGTCACATTCGTGGTCATCGTGTCTCCTTCTAGAGTGCTCTCGAGAATCCGTGTGGCAGTAGTGTGTCTGTTTTGTATCCTTTCTTAGCAACCACCGAGGCGGCAACAGGCCCGCCGGATTTATCGCGCCGGCGCGTTTCGCACTGTGGCCCGAAACGCACTGCTTGTTCTCAGGCCCATATTACGATGTCTCCTTCGCTTTTAAGCACCATCGCGTCTGCTTTGCGTTCGTCCAAGCCTGTCTGCTCGCACTCGTTATCTCGGTCTTGCAGATACCAGTCAGGGCTCCTTTCGCATACTAGATTCTTAACTCGGACGCGTACCGCTATGGCGACAAATCCGTTCAAGCATGACTTCGTTCCGACGCACACTGGCAGCCCAAACCCGTCGTTCGTCTATGGACAGAAGGTGTCCGAAACAGAGGAAGGATCGCGCTGGATTGAAGGCGAGAAGGCCGGCTGGAAGGTCGTCGACCCAGCGACGGAAGAACCTGCGTCAGTAGCAATGCTCAGCATCACCAAACGCCTCCCGAACCTGACGATGTTCGCTGACGTGTACTCGCTTGCCGTGGTTCGGTATGCAGGAAGCTTGTGAGAGTTGGATCCACGCCGATCTGAAAATGTGAACTGCTGACAGATTCTATTCAGTATAGCCTCATGATCAGCGGCATCGTACCGCGCCCTATCGCGTTCGTATCGAGCATCTCGGAAGAAGGCGTCGAGAACCTGGCGCCCTTCAGGTAGGTATATGCAACTCCTTGACCAAGGGACGAATCTGATCTATTTTCTCAGTTGGTTCAACATGGTGTGATAGTCCCCGGTTTTGAGTTACCGGCGGCGCAGGCTAACATATAGAAAGGTCACGCACAACCCAGCACTGATCTCGGTGTCTTGCTCAGTCAGCCCCGCGGGCCCGCTGAAGGACACGGCGCACAACATCAAGACGACCAAGAACTTCACGGTGAACATCATCAGCGAGCCCTTCGTCGACAACGCGAACGTTACCTCCATCGACGCACCCGCCAACATCAGTGAATGGCCGATCTCCGGCCTCACCAAGGAACCGAGTGTGAGTCTGTCTAGCTTCTGCCTACATCTGTGATGCATATCGCTCATCTTGCGTTGGCAGATTCATGTGAAAGCCCCGCGTGTCAAGGAGAGCGCGTTCAGTATGGAGTGTGAGGTGAGCGACAGTACACACTCATCCGGTGCTTCACACTAACACTGACAACTCAACAGCTCTTCCACGCACACGACATCGTTAACCCCACGTCCGGCAAGCACACGACTACCCTCATTCTCGGACTCGTGAAGGCCATCCATGTTCGCGCGGACATCCTGAACGAACGCGGAGTCGTCGACTTCGCCAAGTTCAAGCCTGTCAGCCGTCTTGGCGACATCTCCTACGCGCGTGTAGGAGACGCGTTCCGTATACCACGCCCTACCTGGAAACTCGAGGGCGAGAAGATAGGGGAATTCCTGAAGGGATTAGAGGATGCGCGGTCCGCATGAGCGAGTAGATGGCCCGGGGCATGCACAGTACAACAGGACGAATGATGTGGTCGACGATGCTACTTGTACAACTAGATTCAGGCTACTACGCCTCTTCCGGCCTCGCGATGACTACTTCCTTACACGCTGCCAGTGCCCTTTTCCACAGCGCGCTGGTTGCCTCCAGGGTCCGCCTGTCTCCGATGACAATGAGGCCTAGCTTCGGTCGCGTCCAAGCGACGTTGAGCCTCCGTTCGTCCTCGACGAAGCCGATGTCGCCCTCCACATTGCATCGGACAGTGGAGAATACGACAATGTCGCCCTCGCGCCCTTGAAAGCCGTCAATCGTACTGACCACTACGTCCATCGACCCCGGGATAGTCTGCTTCAGCAGCTGGACCTGCCGAGAGTACGGCGTGAGCACAGCAATTGAGGCGGAGCGCAGGCGCGTCTGGTGCTCCTCGCTGGCCTCTGAGGGTCTCCGAAGGAGGGAAACGATGTATTTGACGAGGGCGACCTGGCCGGCGTTGCTCTTGGAGGAACGGCCGTAATCCTCTTCGGACGTGCAGGGGACGAAGACCACGGGAGAAATGCGCCCATTTGAGTTCTTCGGCCAGGGGAACGATGAGATACCGAGGGTGGCTGCGATCTCACCATCCCGCGGTGTTCCAGTCTGTAGTCTCCCTTCGTAGAACTCTTCGGATGGGAATCGTGCAACGTCCTCCGAGAAGCGATATTGCACCTATACACGGCGGTGTTAATGACAAGGCGTTATAGTAGGGATGCGTTCGGAACACACCTCAAGCATACTGCGTGCAAGGTCGGGATAGTCTCTTCCTCGCCAAAGCCTCTCGAACAGAGACTTATCAAACTCGAGTACTTTTCCCATCGGCTTGACGGTCGGGCGCAACTGAACACTAGAACAAGAGAGATGAGTTTAACTCCTGAATGCAAATGTAGAGGACAGCGAGGACTAACTGGTCCCCGACCAACACCGCGCGCTCGCAGCCTTTGACAAGAGGTATCAAAGCACAAGGCTCCGTGATCTGCGACGCCTCGTCAATGAGCGCGATGTCGAAATCCACGTTGCGAAGCACGCCCAGTCCAGCGCCGGAGCACGTCGTGAAGACCATGCGAGCCTCCTTGACCCTCTTGACGGCTTTCTGGACAAGTCTCGGGTTGTCCGTCACGCTGCCGCCAAGGCGCGAGTCGACGGTGAACCTCTGGAGCGCTTTGTTAACCTTCGAGCTCTCGGTCGCCGCGCGGATGATCTTGTCCTCGTCGAGCAAGTTATGGCTGTTGTTGTAGGCGACAAATCGCTCTAGCACGTTGTCGACAGCTTGCAGAGTGGTATAGATTAGACTCGAGATTAGGAAGCAGTTCTGACGATCAGATTGCCCACCGTTATGAGTAGAAGCCGTCATGAGGATCTTCCCCTCTGGGAAGCGGCGCAAATACTGCACAAGTATCTGCACGACAACGGTCGTCTTTCCGGTTCCTGGGAAGGCATCAGCGTGTGCACTGAATTCACCGAAATGTTCACGATCTTGCTTACCAGGTGGACCCCAGATGAGAGACATGGGATTGCGAACGGCCGTGCGTACAGCCTGCTGCTGGCTGTAGTTCAGCGAAGCGTCGATGTCATCGGAGGCATTGGTGGCATCCTCCTCCTGTCCAGCGCCGTGTTCTTCAGTATCCGTGGCAGGATCAAGGCCGACTATGACATGGTGGAGTCGACAGCAGTCGTAGCCCTTCAGCGCGAGCTTCTGCACCGCAGCGAGCATGGCGGCAGAGGTGGCGATTCCACCTGCGTCGAAGATGCTCCAGTCAACCTCCTGCCATTCGGGAGGGAGAGGCTGCTTGACGTCCAGGTGGAGCTCTCCGCGCCCCGCTCTGGTCACGGTGGCGTCCACGATTGGGCGAGGGAGTGTTGAGTTGGGTGCAACAGACGCCACCTGAAGCCTGACATGGTTGTGGATGCGAATAGGCTTGGGAAGGTCTACGCGCGTGTGCGCGACGACTGCGATCCCGACACCCTGCAAACCATCGTCAAGCACCGCGCCGCCTTCCTCCTCACTGGACCGGGGTTGAGGGGGAACCAACTTCGCTCTGGCAGGCCGTGTAGATTGCTTCCTCGGCTTTCCGTAGTCGTCGCATGGGCATGTGTCCGCGGCTTCTTCAACCCTATCGAACACCACTCCGAGAGCATGCTTGTGGGCGAACTCGAGTACTCGACCAGACGCTCGAGAGCCATTGCGAGACTCGTGTAGTACAAGGAGGATCTCCTGGACGAGCTTGAAGGAGCGAACGCATATAGCGGCTGACCAGAGGAGGTCCAGGTAAGTCGCCAAGTCCAGAGACTCGATAGCGGGGAGGAGTCGCTCCAACGCGGCCAACGCGGCGATGCCCATCTCGTTCGCCGAGCGCAGGATATTCCGGATGATGGAGGGAGAACAAGAAGCCATATCTTCCGGCAATTCTGCTGGCCCTTCGGGAATGTACTTCTTCAATATGCAGTATACGAGAGACGGATATGCGTCCATGCAGTGACGGATGTCTTCCAGGACAAGTTCTTCTCGGCCAAGAAGAATGTCGAAGATCGCGAAGACGTGGGTTTCAACGCGATGTTGTACTGCGATGCCGAAGTAATGGAGGAGCTGGGAGTCGTCGAGGCGGGAGAGCATCTGTCGGGCTACGTCGACAGAAGTGACTGAGTCAAAGATGATGCTGCCGGTGTTGTCGCCACCCCAATCATATGTAGCGATGGAGTGGTATGCGAATGTCTGCTTGGTGTAGTCAAAGCGCTTCATTGTCTCTTCAGTTTGTATGCTACATGTATATATGAGGATCGAGTCGGTTAGGGCGCTATTTGCTAAGGGACTCACTGTTCAAATCGAAGATCAAAGGCTTGATGAGCAATCCTATCCCGACATGACACGACGTGTATCTCAAGGGTGACGACGGGCGAGCGGTGAACTCGACCACATTGCTGATGCCGTCAGCACCACTCTTGCACCTGTAAGCTGAATAAAACAGACCTTTTGCACCCGCTGCGATATCTTGTTTAGAGCGATGCTGGTAACGAGATCAGCGCCAGAAGCTGCCGGAGGGCGAGTCATGAAGATGAAGCTGTTCGCTCTCTGCTTATCAAAAAGCTGCAGTACGTTGTCGCCGCAATAGAGACGATATCCTCGCGTCCCTTGCCAGTATGTTGACATGAGGCTGGACGCCTTCGGCATGAAAGAGCACACGACCACGTTCTGGTCAACTTCGGCCTGTAGCGTAGGTGAACCTCAACGAATTGTGTGCAGATGCAGCAGACATACATCGCTGTCCCAGGCAACGGGTCCTCGCAGGAACACGCCGACCGAAAAGCGATCGTCGGTCTATGACCGCCAGTTGTCAACGAGTTCGAGTAGGCGGCACAAACACCTTGTTACTCACTTTGACGATGAGTAGTCGTCGCTCGAAGTTCTCAGCGGCTTCTCGCATGTATTCGAAGAATGCCGCCCGACCTTGCTGCGAGGAACTGTACAGCTTCTGCAGGCGCAGTGGTCCGCCAAGTTTCCGATCCTCAAGGTCGCGCGGTTGCAGAATTTCCGAGCGCATGAGGCTAGAGCGCACGACGATGATAAATCATACAACGAAGAGCGGTCACGACGACAATGCGTACCTGTTCCAGACGTATGGGTCTTTCTGCGGGGTCAGCCCTAGGTGGAAGCTGAAGGCATGCTTCTCTGCCGTAGAGAAGGCGCTGAAGTCGACGTGACCGAGGTGCTTACGGATGTCCAGCTGATGCTTCTGAGCGAGTCGCACGGCCATCATGGCAAGTTCGTATTCCGTGACTGCCAGCTTGTCGGAGGTCAGCAGACCGACCAACAGCTCTTCCGAGTCCACTTCATCGGTGTTTCGCTCTCCCGATGCCGCAGCTCCCTGCATGAACTCGTCATGGAATGCTTTCGCAGCTTCTCGAAGCTGATCGAGGATGAACGGGACATCGGGCTCGGTCGGTGGATGCAAGAGTCGATCCGGGATTTTGACAGATCCACCATCGACGACGAGGGAGTGGAGAGCGTTGAGATCCTGACATTCGTCGCTCATCGCGCCTTTCGGGGAATAACGAACCCACTTGTTATGAAGATTGACTATCCGTGCGAGGGCCATGCTACACCACTTCGTCAGAAGGCGGTATAAGCCGATAGTTGGTGACTGACGTGTTATACGACGCGAAGTGCCGCGCTAGATCTTCCCTAGTCACGTTGAGCACGGTGTGCTCCTTGGGAGCGGGGTATGTATAGGACTGGAAGCGTAAAACGTCAGAACGGGCGGCCTCGCATCATGTCTAATACGCACCTCTGCGACCTTCCGAGGTACGAAGTCAGGATCCCAGATGACCGTATATTCGTCGCCGTCTACAACACTATCAGCCCCGTAAGCAATGGACGGACTGAAGCACAACGCACCGAGATCACCTCCAGCGCTCATCGACGGTGCTGCCCGACGTCCCTTCGAAGCAAAGACGATGCAATCGACCAGATGGGACAAGCGTGGATGCTCAACCGCCCATAGCTTCAGGCAGTCTCCAGGATGGAGGCACGGATTGCGTACGACAAGAACTTCGGTATTTTTGAGCGTAGTGACTCCCTTGCGAGGAACAGAGACGCGGACATGGACTTCTCCCTCGTTTAGGACGCCGTAGGGATCGCAGACGCCGAAAAGAAACCGTGACTTGGGTATGATCATCCGCGTCCGGAACTTGTCGTTCTTCTTGAAGGACCCGATCTCGGCCATCTGCACCGACCGAATCTTCTTCTGCACGTCTGGAGACTCGAGTCCGTCCAGGAGGAGGCGCTCTGCTGCTTCGTATTGCTTCAGCGCACAGAGGATGTTGAACGCGACTTGCCAGTCGGTAGCTGCATCGCGGATCCATTCATGGTACTGGGTCTGGCGCTGGAGGAACGTCTCGGACGATATTCCGAGACTGGCCAAGAGGACGACGATCTCGTTGTTCAAGCGGGCGTACGAGTATGGCACCGAATACGCGACAACTGAAAAGGTGTTGTCCGTGGTAGCACGGAACTTCTTCTGGCTTGCCCGGAACTGCGCGACACATTGCTTGTTCAACTCTGGGTGCAGCATCATGACGCCCTATGGCGACAACGCGGAGGTAAGATACAAGTTAACACTGGTCGCTTGCGTAACATACCTTGTAACCTTTGTACCTACGTGAGTTCGGAGCGTCAGAATATATTGCTTATCCAAGGCCGTAGTGATAACGAAGGCTTACCGGATCTGATATACACATGGTGTATACGGATGCCCGTGGAAGACGAGACGCTTGCGACGACTCAGGAGTCGGGCGAAGTTGGGACCAATCAACCCGCAGCCATCCGAGAAGTTTTCGCCGTTCACTATGATGTCCTCGATGTCTTCAGTAACGTTGGGATCGAGGTTCCAGTCAATCTCCGCTTTGGAAAACAGGAGACCGATTCGCTTCGCGCCTGCGCGTTGCGGAGTGAGTTAGGTAGGGATGCTCAGGCCGGGAAGTCGTACACTTTGCGATGTTCTTGATTTTGCCGAAGTCTCCGTATGTATTGATGCGTCGTTCGAGTTCTTGGTCTGTGCCAGCTCGCAGGAAACAACTCCCAGATCGCTGGAACAGAGGCTTAGATACCATCCCGCTAGTCAGGACCCGGTGAGACTCACCAGTTGAGAGTTGCTATGGCCATAGAATCTGTACTCCAGACCGTTGAGATGCAAGCCGGCCTTGAAGACGCGTATCTTGTACTCCCTGTTTGTCGACGGTGGCTTGTCAGCAAAGCGCAGCCCTTCGAAGGACGCAAGGACAAATTTTGAAGAGTCGTCCGAGTGCAAGATCCGATTGGTCGGAAACAGGATCCAACCCAGCTTGATCGCCTCTGCCGTGAACGCGATGTGCATTCCCATGCCAGGGCGCTTTGGAATCGGTGGGAGACGCGCCGAGAAGACCCATTCTGTATCGTCTGGAGAGGGGTTTGCGCGGAGAACGACGTGAGTTCATGGTCGTGAAGGTGGTCGCGCTGGATAAGAGGGAGACCTACAGCTAGGGACAGAAGGGTGAACGCAGAGTCGCAGGCACCAACCAGCGCCTGCACTTACCGCAGCACCGAGGAACCTTATCTCTGTGAACGCTGTCGGCGCCGAGAACTTTAGTATATGTACACGGGGAAGCAGGCAGGACCAGACCATAACCCTTGGCGAGTAAATGCCTGAGGATCTTGCAGCGACAGCTCATCGTGAGTTCACTCCCTTCCTTGAGCCAGAAACTTTAAGCCGAGCTTGCAACCCAGGTGGAGATGCTCTCGGGAAATACAACGCGATCTTCGTTCTGGGACCATCCTCCAGCGGAAAAACCACGCTGTGCAATGCTCTCGCTCGCAAGCTGGACGTTCCTGTAGCGCAATACATCAAGGAGGTTGCAAGGACCGTAATGAAGACTCACAATTTCACCCGGAATGACACCGGCACGTACGAAATGCAACACGCCATCATGTGCGCCCAGCTGAAGGCGGAAGCTGAGGCCTTGAAGCTCTTATCATCAAAGCAGAACCGGGGCTGCTCGCACCTCTCAATCTTGAGCGACAGGTCTGCGGTAGATCCCATTGTCTACGCGGGCACCTCGACGGTTGATGGCGCGGAGGAGGGGAGACGGAAGCTGTTGGACGACGACAGCTTCAAGGCCGTCTTGCCTTTTTATCGACAATCACTCTTCGGTACGCAGGCTCTCGTCAATACTCCGGCCGCTCCCATCTGACACACGGGGTGCAGTCGTCTTAGAACCTGTAGCGGAATGGTTGGTGGATGACGGAGTGCGTTCGTTGGAGGATCCGTGGCGGTATAATGGGGTGCTGTACAAAACACTGGCCGATCTCGCAATCCCCTACATCACGCTCGGAGCGACTGTGAAGGATGTTGCGGAACGAGTTGATTACGTTGTTCGGTATCTCACAGGTGTTAGGCAAGGGATGGTATAACGCTACATGAACTGTGGCCCAGTCAGATACTCCGTCAAAAGCGAGAACACTGTGCCTTACCATGCTCAACGTCACGAAGGCCAGAACCGTCGCTGGAGGGGTCTGAGATTGTCCGCGTGTCACCGAGTGACACTCTGTAGTTCTCTATAGCTTTCTAACCTTTCCGTTCTCTTCTCCCTTGTGAACTCGTCTCCACTGAGTCCAGGTACTCGCATGCTACGTGGCAGCAAAGCGGGGTATGATGGTGATATACTCGGACGGAAAGACGGCGCGCAGACTCTCGAGTCGATCGATAACTCACCTTTTTGTCAGCAATGCTCCCCTGAGCTTCCCAACATAGCTAGAACAGCCGGCCTAGAGGCAAGATGCACAAACTCCCGCGGCTGTGCATCTTCAGAGGCACACAGTGCACACACTCCAGTGCCCTGTCTCGTAAAAACCCGTTAAGTTGACATAGTCTTTCGAAGTTCTTGGCTGTATCTTGCATGTGCGAGGCTATGTGAGGAGGAGGAGTCCAGACTGAGATAGTCACGACGATGGTGGTAGATGGTGGTGCGAAGACACAACAGGCGCCCAGGGTCTCGGTTGCCATCGACAAGTTGACGGAGTCTCTTAGAACCACACTTCTATCATTCTCGAGCAGTAACAGTGCCAATGCAGTTCGCCAACTCGCAGACAAACGGCAGCCAGAGACTGAGATAACACTACATCTGATCTTACGGCCGAGAAGGCTTGCGCGGCGCGCTCTCCCGGAGCCAGGGGGACCTCAATGAAACGTGTTACGCATGATGAGAAGCACCCGAGCGGCGAGAGAACCAAGACTGGTGGTAAGTAGCACAAGGTGTATCGACGGAGCATACAGTGTACGCGGTTCACAGCCTGCACGCTTCGGACCCTGCCGCCCACCTGCCCTTGGCCTGAGGTTGCTTATGCGAAGCCACGCCGTCCAACGAAGGGAACTGGTCTTGGGAGTTCATACCGACCGTCGTCCAAGCACCAGTAGCTAGCGTCGAAGACCGCACTGACAGGAGCAGTCCCCCAACATCCTCAGATGCCTGGCGACTAGGAGAAGCGAGAGGGCCGGACCATTGTGCGAAGCGTGTGGCATGGCCGTTTCTAGGCCGCCCGCTCGCGGATGTCACGGCTCCCGGCCATGCTCCAGGAACGACTCTTGCGGAGGATTCCATCGCTGACTGTTCAGAAGGTGGGTTTGGCATCGACCAAGCTGAAGTGACATGTTCCGTGCGTCCTAGTGCTCCAGGCAGACTTGCGCTGCGATCCGCGAGCCCTGGAGGGTCGATCCATACGTCTCGCCGCGTGCCCCAGCGCTGCGCGAGCTTGCCGAGCAGGGTGTCACGCCCGAAGTTGCTGAGGAAGTTGCGGTTGGTAACGAGCACCATCCCGGCAGTGCATCGTGTGAGCATGACGTTCATGCGGTTGAGCGACTTGAGGAACCCGGAACTAGTCGTTCGAACAGTAGACACTATCATATACGCTGCTTCGTGGCCTGGAAGTCGATGGGAAGAGAGATCAATTAGCCTTCGGACACGGCGAAACGTCAGTATCAGACACTTTACCTTGGAAGCTGTCTACGTTGTAGACACATTCCCATGGGAGATCTTCGGCCTTGAGTCGCCCGACAATGGCTGCGCGCTGCCCGTCGTAGGGCGTTATAATGGAGAAGTCGAGGCTTCTGTAGTAGTTCTTGACGACGTTCACAACGGCGTGGACCTCCTCAATGTTCTGGGAGAGTTGATTAGCACTGATGACCCAGCTGTCGTCCAGCACGGAGTGCGCTTACCCTCCAACTGGAACCAACGGACTGTTCCTGACCTTTCCGAACATCGACAAAGGACACGCAGGACTTCTCGGAGATCTTGTGCACCGACTTCAACTTCGAGTTGTAGACTTCTTCGGAGATGAACTGGCCTAGCGGGATAGGCATCCTGTACTGGGTGTTGAGGAAGTAGGCGGACGGCTTCAGATGCTTGATGTCGAAGATAGTCTTCATCTGCGGGGCGGTCTCCTGCCCATACGGCGGCACTGGCCGTTCGCAGTCCGAGTCAGTTTACTTATGAAAGAGCCGCTGATGTTGTGCGAACTTACGCTGCTTTGGGTCGCCGAACATGCATACCTTCTCCAAGTGCTTGAACTTATGGAACAGATGCTAGAGTACCGTCGTAAGGAAAGGTGTTGCATGTATAGATGTACGACTCACCATGAGCTCGAACGAGTCGATTTGCG
The DNA here is from genome assembly GCA_022592435.1 of Cerioporus squamosus. Classification (NCBI taxonomy): domain Eukaryota; kingdom Fungi; phylum Basidiomycota; class Agaricomycetes; order Polyporales; family Polyporaceae; genus Cerioporus; species Cerioporus squamosus. Next base: position 41,070 of record JABYQS010000040.1, read on the forward strand.
AGGCTTCATCGACGACGAGCCGCTCTACCGGGGCCGTGTAGAACACACCGCAGTTATCGAGGGCCGGATTGGACAGCGTCGAAATAGTGCACAGTATGGTCGTCGAGCCGCCAAGCATGCGCTCGATGTCGACGTGCTCGGAGAAGAGCTCATCGGAACGGATGAGGCGCTCCTCAATGCTCTCGTACAAGTGCTCATGCCTGCTCAGAAGTCAGCATCGCAAATGTGGAGCGACACAGGTGCTAGGTGCTCACCATTCGACGTAGAACTCCTTCGAGACGAGGAGCTTGAAGTCGACAGCGTACTTGATGAGCGTGCGAGCGATGTTCTTCACGCCGACGTTTGATTGAGCGATCACCCACGTAGGCTCCCCATCCCTGTCCCATCTCTCCAGAGCAGCAGCGATTGTCGTCGTCTTTCCCGTCCCCGGAGGGCCTGGAAAGAGGACGGATGAAAGAACGGACTTCAGGAAATAGGGTTCCTCGTACAGTAAGTTGATGTACACGTACCGTGAGCAACCACCAGCGGCTCATCTTCAGACCACATCGCATCAACAACCTCCCTTTGCGGCGGGTTGAGCTTCATGTACGTAGCACTCGCAACCCTCGTGTCCGCGATAGCAGCCCTAGCTCTCACAGGTCTCTGTGGCGCGGTCTTGAGTGGAAACCAGAGCATCTCGATGAACGGTGACTCCGTGAGCGACGGGATCTCCCCACGAAGCACGAGCAGGATAAACTCGTCGCGCGCGAGCTCAGAGTTCGTGTACTCCTCGCGCCCGACGACCCGGATGCGCTCGACTTCTCCGCGGAAGTTGCCCCCCACGACCCTGATCCCTGTCTGCTTTCCTTCTGACCGAACTGCGTGGCCCATGACGGTGTGCCCGCACGCCGTCTCTAAGAACACGGACGTCTGCAAAGCTTCCACATTCAGAAGTGCTCTACCACTTAGCGCATACAGCTACGTACCTGCTTGCTGGGGCGCACGCGGTTGTTGAAGCGAGCGTTGCGAATGACAAGCTGCCCGTCCTCGTCCATCTCGACATGCTCGAACTCGTTCTCCATATGCGTCGGCCGCCCTGCTTCCAACAGCTCAACGTTCATCACAAGCTCCGAGAGGCACCGCAGATCAGCGTCCTGGAGGTTTCGAGTGTGCACCTTCGGGGTATACTCGATCTCAGACAACGAGTGCTGACCCAACCTGCAACGAGCATCAGAACCTGGTAGTGCTGAGCAAACAAACGACGTACACAGCAGAGAGCCAGGCGCGCAGACACACGTCGTGCTCCTCATGATGATACCACAGCGCATGGATGCGATGCCTGTTGATATCTGGACCGACCTTGTTGGAGGCGAACTCGGCCGGGGTCTGCGGCGTCCTCGTCGACCGCGCAAACAGCGTAGACAGGTCCACGCCTCGGACGTGGACGCCAAAGTGTCGATAGAGGTGCAGCGCGATGCGCGCCATCCCAAACCCCGCGAGGACGCAGCGCGGGTCGTCGAACACCCGTGCGAGGTCGGTTCTGGCCTTGTTCGGTACAGCCGATGTCCCGCGCGAGCTGAGATAGAAGACGACGTCCGGAGTGGCGAACGCGACCGCATCGACGACGCCACCCGAGGAGAAACGAAGCGCGATTCCTAGGACCTCGACGGCGTTATCGAGGACATGTTTGGCGATCGCGCCGCTCGCGGACAGCGTGAGCTTGCGGACAACGATATTTTTCGGGGCGATGGCAAGATGCTGGGGGAAGATGTCCTGGTGGAGTATGCTTGTCATGATGGTCGATGACGAGGGACACAGGGGAGAGACTGAGGACAACCGGGCTGCAGAGAAAGACCAGCCATATCAACCAAACTGGCTCCTGCCCTCGGCAGCGTGTCGCGGTGACTCGAGTGAACGATACCGCATTCGAACTCCACGAGCAAGGTGTGATGCTGCGGTAGCTCAGGATTGGCTCTTGAGCGCACTTCTGGGCTTCATGGTCAGAATTTCGCCACAACCAGTGTACACGGCCACGTACCTTTGTCCCAAGGCCTTGCCGCATCGATGGGAGAGATGATAAACATATCATTCCATTGTCCGACTCGAGGCTGGTATGACAAAGGAAGCATTGGGTACATACGTACGTATCGTACAACAAACAGTCCGCACGTTCTTGCTTCACGCGTCCAATCATACACTCTTTACACGACATGGCACTTGTCCGCGAGCAGCTTGAGCATGGCAAACCTTCCCTCCTCTCCCTCTGCATGGGAGGCATCTGCGCTCCGAAGCACTTCCGCGGCATCAAATCCTCCTGCATGGAGCACGCTGCGCCCAAGCGAATCTCCCACCTTGACCAGCGTCTCGATCGGGACCGCCGAGGTCTTCAGGAGATCGTCGTCGAACCTGCACCAGCGTCAGCGGACTGAGAGGAAGGAATGACTGCGAACGTACTGGATGAGTCCCTTCGGGAAGAGCACGACGATGGTGCTCCCGCCGTACGCGAAATACCCTAGCTCGTCGCCCCGCTTCACGGCCTCGCCCTTCTTGCCTCCGTTCGTCCAGGCGATTGATCCGACCTGTACCAGTACTCATGAGCAGCGGATTAGCCTACCAAGTGCGCGGCTACGTACCAGCATGGCACCAATGGCGACGAAGGCAATCGGAGCACCTGACTGCGTGTGCGTCATGTAGAGCACTGAACGTTTGTTCTCCGTGAAGACGTCGAAGCCTGGCTCATTGATTGCCTGAGGGTTAACTGCGATATGTGTTCAGCAACTTCAAGCACTGCGTCGGGAAAGAAGACCTACCTGTATAGTACTGTCCGGGTATGTCGGAGGTGTCGCCCACAACACCATCGATCGGGCTGTGGAAGCGGTGGTAGTCCTGGGGAGCCAGTCTGAAGATGGCCACGCTCCCGCCTTCGAACATGCGCGCCTCCTCTGACTTCGGCTCGACCCCGAGCAGCCCTGGAATCGTGAATCTATTTCCTTTGATCCTGACTCACGGTTGTGAGCCACGAGTTCGCTGCAGGGCCTTTGTGCCAACTTACCAGAAATGCGTAGCCGCATCGACAGTCTGGTAGACGGTCAATCGACAGTCAGCCGGGCTGCAAAAGCCGTTCGCGTCCGCGGCATTCTTGACTGGGCGTGCGCCAGGCTTCAGCTTCCTGAGGGACGACGGTTAGCAGGGATACGATATAGCATGGTTGGACCGTACGCACCGAGAGAAGAACTCGTTAAAGGACTTGTACTTGGTCATGTCCGGCTGCTCCAACTCATCCAAGCCGATCGAGTACGTCTCGACGAACGACGGGATCGACTTGACAGATTCCGGCGAGTCGTACACCTTCCCTTGCTGGAACAAAATTGTTAACATACGAGCTCGCCTTCACCAGACAGCTCTGACAGTTACGTACCCTGACGGAAAGGTCCCTCAAGACCGACTCGACTGTGCGATTGTGCAAAAGCTTGATCTGCGTGCCACCATAGAACAACAGGTGCATGCCGAGTCTGAAATGCTGCTAGTCAGCCGTACTATCCACAAGAACCAGCCTGGATGGTGAGAACACATAGCCGAGGCAGGGACCGGGGAGTCCCAACGAAGCCGGAAAGTCAGAGGCATCACCCGCAGCGGCACCCGTGTACTCTACTCGTGTTATCACACGGCATTGTGGACTTGAACGTATGAGTATCGCATGTACGTCAGCCTAACTCTCCAATCGAGGGCGGGCATGAACCGGTGCGAGCAGTATCAGCCCCCAATAGACTGCCGCTGGCGTGATAGTGATGCGTGCCTGACTGACAGAAACTGTGCGTTTGCCTTGTACACAGGGATATCCCAACAGAGGGGTGGGGGAAGGGCGGAGAATCGTGCATGGAATTCATGAAACGAGAGACGAACTGGACAAACTGCTGCTGTGGACCTAGACAGAGCGACCCACCGCAGGGACAGATACGATTGCAAACCATGTTATCCAGCGCTGAACGTTGAACTCCCGCTATTGCTGCAGGTGCGTGCCCGTGGGCCGTTCCCAGCGTCAGAGGCACACCGGATCCACGTCCCACGGCTGGCATGCCTGGCCCTGGTCTGAAGGCCCCATCGATCACTGGTCAGAACAAACCACCCTCTGCGGCCGACCGCTAGGTCGACGTGTAAAAGCTCCCATCCCGGCTGTCCAGGCGCTATGGATGTGTTATGAACGCTTGCCTGTGCGGCGCGACACCCGGCGCACACCGTGCAATCGCAAATGAGGCACCATCCGCGCACGGTGTCACGACGCGACGCGTGTCAAAACCTACCTGAGATGCAACTTTGAAGCGACGCGAATGACCGCACAAGAAAACGCCCCAACCTCCTCCGCGCATTGCAGCATCACGGCTCCAACGGATTACAGTGATGAAGCAGGGGATATAGATGATAGAACAGCGACTCACCGAGGGTAAATTGGCATACTCTCGAAGATTCTCTCTCCGGTAGCCCGAACGATCACATAGTTTCCGACATGATAGCGAGTTGCGAGGTCCTCGAGTCCGGGCAAGAGTTTGTGGACGAGCGGGAGACTGTAGAGCTGGTGCATCGGGGCGTGCATGCTGTTCTTCACGTCATCCTGCTCCTGGGACTGCTTGAGCAGTGCCTCGAGTGCGAGCGCGACGTTGTCAGGATCCTTCCCGGCGGGTAGGTTGTCGGGATGGATGTTCTCGATGGGCTTGGTGTCGGCGACCTCAGCGGGAATGTGCGACATGACGAGCGATGAAAGGGGAGAAAGAGGAGGACGTGGGGTTCCGGAGCGAGCGCAGCACCTTTATATATGTGTCGAGCATGGCGTTCGAGTTCAGGATGGCAGCCAGGTACCGGCTGCTATACTTACATGTCGCGGAGCCGATGACGACCTTCCATGCGCTGACGTAATGACTAACCCCAACCCCATTCAACCTTCGAGTTCCCGTTAGCGCTCGCGTCAACAAGTGTGGCAACCTCTTCCATCTTGTCTCTCCTACTTACTACTTACTAGCTAGACAAACAAATCACCTCGAGTGGACTACTACGGCCAAGGAATGCTGTATATACCTCCCGCGGCCTCAAACTAACCACATGGTCCTATGCGATTCACGAATCTGACTGAATACAGGCCGCCACGATGTAGGCATTCCATCTGGCACAAGATCAGTACTTGATGTCTACGCCACAGATACTTGACATGCCCCCTCAGCTGGGCTTATCTGGGTCCCCACTCGCGACATCCCACTGCGCGTGAACACGAAGAGACCAGAACAACCGGCAGTTCCGATATCACTCGCAATCCAAGTCTCGTCCGATCGTCAGCTTGACCCGCCGGGATAGCACGCCAACCGCTCCCCTGGACTCCTTCCCGACGGGGTCGTGTTCAGCTCTCCTGTACCTCCGCCGCGGCCGAGCCGGCCGGTGCGCGTCGCGTCAGAGTTCGTTCTTCCGAGGGTCCTGTTGAAATAGCGATCGTAGAAGGCATATGCAGTCGGGGACCGTACTCGGGACCGCAATATTCCAAGCGGACGCCTCACTCACGAAGGGCGGCGCTTGGTATGCGGCCCAAGGGGAGACGGAGACTGGGAAGAAGCGAAGGTAGGATACATGGCGGGGACCCGCGGAGACTCCGTTGCGAAGTTGGAGGGTGGTATTGATGATACAAGATGAGCGCGGAGCATGTGGAGGGAGCCTATCGCGTATATGTTTCTGAGAAGGGGGAACAGGATGAGGAGAATAGTAGGGATACTGGGAAGCGACATCGGGTATAAGAGCAGCGTGCGTCACCCGGCAGAGAGTACGCCGCCAGCGGACTGGCGAAGATGAGCGGGGGCAAGGTCACTGGTAAGTGGAGAGGACGGTACAGCGCTGAGTGCTGCATGTTATGCCCGGATTTTCCGACCCGAGTATCGGGACGGCCGGAAGAGGCGAGCGAAACGATGGAAAGAACAGGGAGGTCGGATATGAAGATGTTCAGGAGAGTGTACTAGAATCGTTGACAGTGGACGACTGATGAGCAGAGAAACGTCGAGAATGTCGAGTGCCTAGCGTGACGTCCAATGTAAGCCGTCCATCGTAACATTCGCGAAAGAAAAACGAGAACTCACCTAAGTCACTCATGACAAGCGGTAGTATCGCCCGGTGTCTGCTCTCCGGCGGAGCGTCCGGCAGGAGCCCGGCATCTCGACATCCGGACGCGACGTCGACTCGGATCGCAGAGGTCAACCTCCGAAGCTACGTCGGCACCGGGATCGTCCTCAGCTGGTGTGGCCCATTGAGGGAGTGAGTGGGTACTAGTCAGGTTGCGCTGTGGCAGACGTCGGAAATGTCGGGGTTGGTCCGCGGGACACTATCCGCACTGATCCCGCCGCCGTGTGCGCCATGACTCGCACTGGCAGGAGGAGCGCATGTGCACGCGGCGTGTAGACAGGGGTAATGCCTGAATCAAATTGCGGTAGGTCGGGAGGAGTACAGTAGGTTGGCGGGGCGTGTCGAGTGTATGTGGATACTATGGAATGTCGTTGAGAGCCTCGACGACAGTAGCTGGATTGGGGAGGACAGTACCGAGGTTGAGAGAGACAGAGAGAGCCGACGACTTAGCCAGAGTATTGCGAGTGCGTCGAAACCCGGGACGGCGAGCATCCCAGCGAATGGAGGTGTACCGGGGTATTTCTTCAGGAGCGTGGACTTGGAAGCGTCCAGGCAAAACACGAGAAGGGACAGGTATACGGCCAGAGCAAGAAATGAGGAGGAAGGAGGCGAAACCAACCAAGTGATGGGCATAACGACGGGAAGAATGAGAAACGTCGATGCAGATCGTATCCGGCGGATCTTCTATGGGATGGCTTCCAGTTATACGGGGACGATTGCACATGGAAGAGCAGGCGTAAATCTGGAACTGCGTGAACGGAAACTCGGAGAGAAGCCTGTACAAAGTCGGTCATTTAGTCGATATTGCTTCATGCAAGTAGTACTAGTAGAGATGACACCTACCTAGTAGCCTTCATGGCTCTGCGTGGGGCGCACCGGTACGATGGTGGCGATAAATCTCTTCAGTACATCTCGCAAGTTGCGGCGGCGCGGCGCGAGGTAGCCTTGCGGGCTCTCGTCGTAGCCTTGCGGGCTCTCATTGTAGTCTTGCGGGCTCTCGTCATAGTCTTGCCATCGGTCTGGGTAGAGAACTGTGAACAGAGGTTGTCAACTTTGTCATCAATTCCTCATTTCCCAGTGAAGCCGTGCAATGGACGAAAAGCTGTACTCACCGGTACGAATTGCGTACACGTAGACCCTCTTCCACCGCGAAAGGATGGGAAAGCATTGTGCGATGGCGACACTCCACCACTCCTCCCACTCGAGCCTGTCTCCGAGCCCAGCCACAAAAAGGCTTGCCCTGCAAGGATCGGGCTCGCGATGATCGCTAGCCTCCGCACCACTCTGGTACCCAAGGTCGCCCTCGGCGGGTTCCCACCTGCATAGCGCTGCTTCTACAATGGGGCCGATGGTACGGAGGAGTTCGACATATTCCTCCCGTTTGAATTGATCTCTACGCCATGCTCCAAGGTAGAGGTATCGCTTGGATGGAAGTTCCTCGCCTTGTTCATCGCCACCTCCAGACACCCATGAGACGAGTGTGTCCTGCAGAGTCTCGAGTGTCTGGTCATGTGGCTGAGGAAATGGCGCAAGGTAGTAAAGTAGACAATCTAAGCAGGGGAAGGAGCGAAGATTCAGAGACAGTGATGGCGCTTCCTGTTCGACGTCTGACCACGACAACGCGTAGTCAGATGTGTACGGTTCCTGACTCAACCAAGGATGACTCACCAGGATGCTCAACTCGTCCACTGGCAGGTGTATCGTTAGGCAACTTGATCCACAAGCGGCTGAGCGAGGGGCCAAGCGCGGATAGTAAGCTCTGTCTACCCTGCTCATCCATGTCGATGCACTTCGTTGCAAGTCAGTACAGAGATGCACCGCGATAGCTGTGAAGACATACATTGAGCCGCTCGAGGATCGGCAGGAACGGCTTCCGACAGCTGTAGGAGCTGTGCTTCGCCATACAGACGGGCTCCCGGCCGAGACCAGCCCAAGAAACCCTGACACATGACAGCCACTTCAGGTTTGGAAGCATACTGAGGAGACGAGCGAAGTCTCCGAACGACGGGAACTTCACATCTGCAATTCGCAGTGTGCGGATATGCGAGATGGAGGTCAACAGCGACGGGAGGTATGGGTGGATGGGTAAGCACGGAAGCTCCTTCACGCCCTCGGGCAGCGGTTCTGCAGCCTTCTCACCATCGGTGAACCCCCTAATGTAAAGATTCAAGAGGTTGGGCAGCTTCCCTCGCAGAAGCGTGAGGAACAACACAGCGGGACTGTAAGGCACATGGAGGTGTCCTCGCAATTCGAGCGTACGCACGTAAGTTCCGAGCTCGGGGGATGCGTCGAGGAGCTCTGCGAAGCGGTATAGCCCGTTTTTGTCGCGAAGTAAGACAAATTCGAAGAGAACCCTTTGGGCGCGCAGACGCCATGCGCGACAGACGAGTGCGCAGCGGGCAAGCGTAGCCAAAGCAGCCGGCACGGAGTCATACTTATCGTCGTATACCGCTTCGATGACGCGCTCGCAGACCTCGATCGGGAGCCGTGGCTTGATCTCGACCTGCGACGGAAGGGTGTCGTCCATGTCGTGAAGAGGGAGGTGTGGACGTGAGTGGAGGACAGAGCTGAGGGGGAGCGTGCAGAAGGAGGAGCGGAGTCGAGAGGGATCCGGACCTGCGCTAGTGTAACAGGTCAATGTATGTATGCCCGGTGGGCGTCCTAGGATGCGGTACGGACCTGTGTCCGACACGAAGTTCCGAAGACAACAGCCTGGGTGCGGTTCGTTTGAAGGAATCTTAGCATCTACTTGACATGCTGCGCCGCCTTCCGGAGTAGAAAGTACAGCTTTCCAGTGGATGGTCGTGGCGGTAGACCAGTACTCTACTCCAAGGCCAACCTTATGTAGCGCTACATATGCACGGAGCCAAAAGTCCGCCAATCAATTACAATACAACGGGCCCATCCCGTACTGCAGATCACGTCTTGACTGCATATACCTGGCCCATGACCAGCCCATGACCAGGCAGTATTGACTCATCGCAGGCTTTGACGACAGACGGAAGATACGGCGCAAAACATAAGACATGGGACAAACTGACTATATACATGCATGCAAGGAGGAACGTCCTGAGAACGTCCGCGACAGAGGGCAAGAGCAGCTAGCTACAACAGGACACGACGACCCCAGACTTCGCGTCCGCACCCTCGACGTACCAGGCACCTCAGTACTCGACAGCATCGTCGTCGTACCCCGGTCCCGGAGTCGGGGTCACCTCCATCTTCTTCTCGTCCTTACCCGCGCCTGTCTCCTCTTTCTCTTTCTCCTTCGCCGCGCCCTCGTCCCTGCTCTCATCCTTATCCTTCTTCTGCGCGCCGTCATCCACGTCCATCTTTGCATCGCCGTTCTGCGCCTTCTCTCCCGCGTCAGATGGCTTCTCGTCGCCGCCCTCGCCGCCCATCTTCGCGTCGGCGGTCTCGCCCTCGGCAGGCTCGCGGCGCTCGACCTTCGTGCGCGACTCCTCTTCCGCGACGCGCTGCCGCAGACGGCCGATCTCCTCGATACCAGCCGTCCGCTCTGCCTTGAACTCTTCCCACTCCTTCTCTGCTGCCTCTGCAACCTGGACACGGCGCTCAACGTCAGGTACGTGCGAGCGTGAGACAACGGACGGCACGTACCTCAGCCTTGCGTCGCTGCAGGAACGCTTCTTGTGAGGGAAGCAGCTTCGCGGGTAGGTAATACAGCGGCGGCGGGCGTGTCTTCGGTGGTGGCGCGAGGGGATTTGTCGAAGCTGAAGAGTCAGAGTCGGCAGAGGGTATGATGTCGGAGGTGAGCAGGAAATTCGAGAGCAGTGGTAGCCGTGTCCGGCGGAGTTTGTGCTGCAAATGCAACGATGTCAGCGGTCGAACAGTCCAGGTGGCAATGGGAGCATATGGGAGGTCGAAGATGCAACAAGTCCTGGGGCGGAAAGTGTAGCAAATCCGATGGCGTTCGGGATGAGATGCATGATGGCATGACGGAGCGTTCCGACATGGCCAGACGTTGGCAGGGTTGAAGGTGGGTGTGCACGGAAACACACAGGCAAACTGAACAGCCTGAGGATGGCCATCTTGGATAGTAATGTTGTAAAGGAAGCTGCTTCTTGAAGACATACGAGGGATGTGGGGAATAGAGAGAGCGCAGTAGAAGGGGACATACAATCGAATCCTTGAGCTGCAGCTCTTCCTCCTTGCGGTTCGCGGTAGTCTTGTCCTTTTTGGCCTCCTCGGCGCGCCTGACTGAGTCAGTCTCTTTCCGCAGCTTATCCAGTAACCTCTGTTCAATCAGTTGCCTCTTCTTCGCCTTCCCGTCCCAAGCCCCATCCGCCACGCAACGCATCCACACACAGCCCAATAGAAAACCAATTCCGACATAGCACACATACGGAGAGCACGTCAGCACACGGGCACAGAACGCGAGGACGGCGTAAGACGCACCGCGTCGCTCGCATTGCGCTCCTTGTCCTCGTTCTTCGCCTTGGCCAGTGTGCCCAGGACGAGGCCGAACATCGTCTTGCCGCGCTTCCGCTCGCGCGGCTCGAGAGTCATGTCGAGGCGTGGCCGCTTCTTCGTCCCCGCTTTCGTGTCCCCTGCGTCCCCGGCCTCGGTCGCTGGGGCAGGCGCGTCCTGCGTCGGCTCGGGGGTTGCTTGCATCGGGCTGGCGTGTGGGGTGAGCTTCTTGCATGCATATACACTTTCTGTGAATGCGCTCACTCTTCTGTTGCCATTGTGCAGGCGAATGGGAGAATAAAGCAATGGAGGCGATGGAGGAAACCGCGGTGGGAGGAGAGAAGCTGGGTGACGCGAAGGTTTGTGGGCGGACTGTTCTAAGGCGAGTTAAGCCCACCTTTACAAGGTGCTTACTGTAGTTAAGTGGTGGTTGAAAGCCAGATACTAGAAAGGTAACAATTGGGTAAGACGCACCTCAAAGTGAGCTCTAATGATCTTGTAAGTAATGAGGCGCCCACAGCGTGTTCTCCCCCTTCCTCTTCGCCAACGTCCACATCCACACGCAGCTCTCCACTGCCTCGACCACATCAGAGCTTGTGGTTATCGCACAGGACACACCTATCTTGCGCCTGAGATCCACGCGAACGACAAATCCTCGATCAAAGCGCGTAATGGACCCTTTCGAAGTGCGCATGCAATTCCTCGGGCTGCTCAGGAGACTCGACGCGTACGTCCCGTTTCTGCATGCACGTCCCGACGTCCTGAACGACCGACAGCTCTCAACAGTCCATCAAGAAAATCGTTGGCTATGCGCTGAAGTACTTCTCGTCCTGCGGGGAGGACCTGTGGGATTGCATCATGGAGGAGTGCCAGAAGGTGCGTCTCGTCCCGTCCATCGTTCCCCGCTTGGTCTTGCTTTGCTCTTCTAGCACGACAAGCTTTTCTTTCGAGCAACCTGTGGTGGACGACAGGGATGCTGACGGGGCTCTGCAGGGCACGCTGAACCATAGGATCAACATCCTGTACCTCCTCGACTCGCTATGCGAGACATGTCTCCTCGCGAAACCGCCCACCGGTGCGACTGGCCGCGATAAAGCACCAGGGTCCTCGTCGTATGTCGATTACGTCTCGCGAGACCTCGACAAACTGGTGGAATATGTCGTGCCGCCGGGTCAGCAAGGCATGCCGAACTTTATGAGCACGGTTCAGGTATGTTTGCACACTTGCTCTCGTCACGTCTGGTCAGTTCTTGCGAGAACGTCTGCAAAGACATCGTCGCGTCTTTCCTTCGTGATACGCGCCCCGTGCAATCATCGCGCTAGCTCAGGGTGCCCACCTCTCGAAACGTCGGAGTTGCAACTTCGATCCGTGCGTTTCGAACACTTACATATCGTTGCACATGTGCAGACGGCATGGCGTATGGGCGCGTCCAGTAGAACCATCCACGGCTCTTGAACGAGTACATCTCAAATACTGATCTCCCCTCCCTCGCACAGGTGCTCGAAAGCTGGCGAACAAAACGCGTTATCGAAGCACAGAAGCTTGACGATGTCCTCTCCCATCTGCAGAGCCGGCGTGCAACCGCGTCCTTACCATCCCCGTCCAATACCGCAACCTCCGCACCCAATGCCCCGCCACCGATATTCGACCCGCAAGAGATCAAGAAACGCATGGAAGAAGACCGGGAGCGACACAAGCGGCTGCGAGAACGGCGCTGGGTGCAGCCGATCTCGCATAACCTGCCGTCGGCCGTCCCGCCCCTGGCGAGCTTCCTCCCCCTGACGGACGACGGAGACGGCGCAGGGGAGTTGACGCTGGACATCGAGTTCGAGAACGAGTGGGAGGCGACGAGCGACTGGAACGAAGACGATGAGGAGGCCGTGGCGGAGGAGAACGAGCTCTGTTTTGCCGGCAGTTCCGGTGGGGACGAGGGAGATGATGCTATGGACTTGTCGTGATTCCTTACCTGTGCTTTCTTGTGCTGCAGTCGTGTTTTATTCGTGCTATCAAGTTGTCTTGCGGCCGAGTTTCAAAGTACGGTGTCTAAGAGGTGTCCGAGGTTCGTTCTCCGAGCACTGTTCGGGGTCCTGTGCGCGCACGTGTATGGCCTAGGGACGGGCGGCTACGGTTGTGGCTCAACATTGAGCACGACGCCACAGACGACGAGCTCACACCCGCTGTCATCGACCTCCACACCCTCGACGCCCTCTGCAATGTTTAGCACGCTCCCTGTCCCTCTTCTCCTCCTCACCCTCGCGAGCTATGTTGCAGCACAGGCGTCGCTCACCCCGCCGCCCATCTCCGCTCCTGGCGACTCGAGCTCCGGTTCGCTCAATCCCACATCGACGTCCTCCTCGAGCAATGCAAGCGGGAGCGGGTCATCCGGCGTGAGCACGAGCGGGACGCCGACATCGTCGGCGCAGTTCCCCAGTCTCAGCGGGCTTTCGGACTGCGGTGAGTTTCTTCCATGCATGCGAGAAGACCGGCGGTTGAACCTGAACGGGGACGCGGGACAGCGAACAATTGTCTGGCACTTGCTATCTCGCAGGTTGGGTGTCAGAGCGTAGTCGACGTGAACTGCTACTGCACGCCGAGGACCAAGTGAGTCGACCCTGCTCGTCTTTGTCCCCATATGTTTGACGATGCGCATTCTCGTACCACGCTCGCGGACTTGTTCAACCCATCATCTCTCCGTGAACTACCTGGTCCGTTGACAACGCGCATTTACTTACAGCGCGACACGCTTCGCGTCGTCGCTAGTCGGGTGCATCTCCACGCAAAACTGCACCGACCTGACTTCCGCCGAGTCCATCGCGGAGCAGTTCTGCGGCTTGGCATCCACCAGCACGTTCATTTCCTTCCCCACTTCCTCTCCATCGTCCTCGTTCTCCAACCCCTTCTCGTCCACCTTGTCCTCGTCCGCGAACCGCTCGAGTGCCACAGCGCCGTCGTCGACCTCGACGTCCGCAACGTCGACCAGCACCGGCCAGGGGAACGGGGCTCTTCCTGGCATGGCGACTGGACCTGCCGCCCTCTTGGGGCTTGTCGGCGCGTTCGTCGGCATATTGGTTGCGTGAACGAGGGAGACCGTCCCCCGCGACCCATTGACATTGCATCTTGTTACCTCGCACGGACTTACTCATGTTTGGATTGCACGATACCCTCTGAGTATATGCATTGTGTTACGAATGACCTGCACGCTAGCCTCCGAAACTCCGCATAGCAACCTCTCGGGCCACCCGAACAGTCACGCCGCTCTCGCAAGCAGTCAAGACTAGCATGAACGATACCTCTGACACTATGGTTAACTATCGATATACGAGGTCGTCGACATCCTACAGATGCTGCCGCGTCATGCTCAAGAGAACATACTCATGTGCGTGCCTACCATGCTCCTCCGTCCGTTCCTAGAATAGTTCACCAGGAGCCGCGTTGGACGTCTTCCTTCTAGGGCTTTTAGCGCCCAAATACCGGTGCAACGACGATGCAGGGGCACTGTCGACTATGCAGTTACTCCACCATGGCCACACTGCAGCCGTCGCATCGCTCTATGCGCGAAGTAGTGGGGCTCTTCGCAAGCACCGAAGCTGATTGACCGGGTCGCGGACCACCCAACCAGTGTTGTGGTCATCTCAGCATGCGATGCCTGCTGCGGGGCAGTACAGCCGGGAAAACCTTGTTGGAGTCCATGAGCTCTCACATACAGGACGCTGCGCTCCTTCCTCCGACCGAACACGGTACGCCTCCTCCCATACTCTTCCTTTGCCCTGCTTCCGGACGATGGCAGGAGCGTTGCGCTTTGCTCCCTCGTCGAAGGAGACCTCTTGCGCAGAGGCGACTTCAACATTCGCAACACGTTGACTGCTCCCTTGTATGCTCCATGTAAAGATGCTGCTTCGCGGCCCAATTTCTAGTAAGTCCCATCTTTTGACAGCGACGAGGTAACATGAACAGTAGTAAACCATCATGACTGCCACCAGTACCACCTTCGCAAGCTCGGGAAATTCGTTCCTCTGTCGCCCAAGGTCCCTGTAAGCTTGTTATGATGCGTAACGACAAAGGGCCATAGGCACGGTGTCCCTCGTTTTCTGTACTCCCGGCGTGCAGATTATTTCTGGCCCCCAAACACGGGTCACAAGGCCGTATGCGCAAACTGTACGAGGGGAGCAGCTAGGCCTGATCATACACCGCAAGTATCGCCTATGGTACGTATATGCACTTGACCATGACCTGTAAGAAGTTCTGCTGACTCGACGAGGTATCCCCTAGAAGCACGCTCGGGGCAGTATCGGCCACGCAGTCTATTCTCGTCCCACGCCATGTGCCTTCACTCCTCGTCCCTGCGGCTTGGCTCTTCGCCAGACGGCGATAACGTCGTGAAGCTTCTTCGTTCCTCTCCGCGTTGACATATGGAGCAATCGCGCTGTCATCTTCGGAGTTGCTACAGGTCGTCATACTCCTGCATCAACTGCTGGCTGGTCATTGCGCAGATTGCTCGCCCGCAAGACTACACCAGCTGATGATGTGGCTGGTCGCTCTTGCCAAAACGTATCTCCGATGCCGTAGAGGCGAAGCGCGGGTCGAAGCAGCTGCACTTCAACGTGCTGGCAGTCTTGACGTGAAGCTACATAAGAGAGCTCTGCGCGATGCTCTGAGCCCGCGGCTACCACACCCATCAGCTCTCGTAACCATCGTACGACTCCTGCGGGTGTCAACATGCTGCTGCTCTCCGCAATCCCCTTGCTGGCCCTCCTTACCGCCGCAAGGGCGCTCCCTCCTCCTCGCCACGGGTCGCCTGCATTCGTACCACCACGCCCGTCCGTCCCAAGACTGGAGACACCGTCGGAAGAGGTCCCAGTCGTCAGTCGCAATGGGACGCAGCTCCCAGCATACACGAAGACGTACTACTTCAACCAGCTTATCGACCACAACAATCCCAGCCTCGGCACCTTCAGGCAGCAGTACTGGCACACGTACGAGTTCTACAAGCCGGGTAGGTCGCAATGCGCACGCAGACGCCATGGAATGTTCTGCGCTGACCAGTGACGTTGCGTTTTTGCTCAGGTGGCCCGATTATCCTGTCGACGCCGGGCGAAGTAGATGCATCGGGTAAGTCCGTGGTTATGCCGGACATCCGTCGTACCTCCATGTGACCTCATACTTCGGTGTCGCTCCTCCGCACAGGGTATACCTCGTACCTTACGAACTCGACGATAAACGGGCGTATCGCGCAACAGCTGAACGGGTCCACCATCGTGCTGCAGCACCGGTTTTTCGGGGACTCCAATCCGTACCCCGACCTGTCTGTCCAGAGCTTCCGCGTGCACACCGTCCAACAGGCCATCGAGGACCTGGCGTACTTTGCGCAGAATGTGCAGCTCCCTATGCCGGGAGGTGACCAGGTCGCGCCCGGGAAGGCCCCTTGGATTCTTATCGGTGGAAGCTATGCCGGCGCCTTGACAAGCTATGCCATGAAGTACGTACAGTTTCGATCCGCATTGCCGCCCCTCGTTGACAGAGGTGCTGTAGCAAGTCTGACGTATTCTATGCGGGGTATGCGTCTTCCGCCGTCGTTCAAGCCATTGTGTAAGTCGACGGGTCCGACCACGAGCCGATGATGCCGACATCGTACACATGTGCTTATATTAATATATAGGGACTTCTGGGGCTACTTCGAACCCATTCGCCAGTCCATGCCAGCTAACTGCTCGGCGGATGTTCAAGCGGTTATAGCCCATGTGGACTCCGTGCTCGCTTCGAACGACAGCAGCGCTATCACTGCGCTTAAGACAACCTTCGGGCTCCAGGGGCTCGCTCACAACGACGACTTTGCGGCAGCTCGTAAGAATCGTGTTGCTTTCCTCTCGTGACGGACTGCTCAATCACATCACCGCTTAGTCCAACAGAACTTCTTCACGTGGCAGAACCTGCAGCTCGATAGCGGGCCCAACGGGGATTTCTTCAAGTTCTGCGACGCGCTTGAGGTGAAGAACGGTGTTAGCGCACCAGCGACGGGATGGGGCCTCGACTATGCCCTGCAGGCATGGGGTTCCTTCTGGAAGAACTCCTTCTACGAGCAGAGTACGCTGTCTCTTGATCGCATATTGTCGGTTGTACTGATATCTGCCTGGTAATCAGTTTGTGGCTCTGACGACAACGAGTATGTCCAAGGCTTTTAACTGGCGTATAGAGACGTGCTGACGATCCCCAGGCTGTGCTTGGGCACATACGATTCCACAAACCCATACTGGTCGTACACCTACGCCCCGAACGCAGGACGATCGTGGCAGTGGCTGCTGTCAGTGTGCTTCCATTGCTGCCCTCCCCCCTCGACGTTGATTCCCTCCACAGGTGCAACGAGTTTGGGTTCAATTTCGATGGGGCTCCGGTATCGCATCCCACGATTGCTTCGCGGTTCGTAACGCCTGTATGGAGCGAGGTCAGTAAGGCCGTTTCGGGGCTGCACGGTCGAGCTTCCGGCTGACACCTGTCCCAAGCGACAATGCGGATACCACTTCCCCGGAGCGTTCGGGAGCAACAACGCCATCGCCTCCCCTAACGCAGCAGGGCTGAACAACGCCTACCAAGGCTGGAACACGACCACACAGCGTCTTATACTCGCGAACGGGATCCGTGCGTTCCCCATCGCTGCTTTCTTTCGACCTTGATCTGACGAACACCCAGGTGATCCCTGGCGAGAGGCGACAGTGGCTGCAGACGGCGCTACCAACGCAGGCTCGGACATGCAGCCGCATCTGCTCTCCGACGGGTTCCATTGCTCGGATCTGCTCGTGCGCGAAGGAGCGGCGAGCGCGAAGGTCAAGAGCGTACAGGACGCCGCGGTATCCTACATGGCGAAGTGGATCGCCGAGTGGAAGCCCACTGCATAGGGGATCGAAAATGATGCGCAAAGAGCTTGGCTATGTACTCGATACATAGACGACACTACTGATACGACAAGATATGAAGACAAACAGTACATCGTGTGAACAGCATGCAACCACGGCTATCACGGCACCACAAGACGAAACTTAGTCCTTGACCTCCAACTCGCCCATCCCGTCCACCAGCGTGTCGACCGAACTCGAGGAAGAGGAGCTCGCCAGCGCGCTCCGTGCGTCCTTCCCCGGAGCCCCGGGTAGGCTCGCCCGTCCGTCCGCGACCTCCATCGCGTCCGCCCAGGCGAGACGCATGCCGACCCGGCTCTCCCAGTGCTCTGCGAGCTCGCCCAAGAGGGTGCTCTTCCCGGCGTTGTGGAGGAACGCGCGCTGGGTGACGAGCACCATCCCGGCCTTGCAGCGGGTGAGCATGACGTTCAGCCGGTTCAGCGAGCGGAGGAAGCCTGGAGCCGAGGTGCGCACAGACGAAACGATGATGTACGGTGCTTCGTGACCTACAGAGCGCGAGCATCGTCATGAGCGTGCCCTCAGTCTGTGGTGAGATTCATAGAGAAGCGGGATGTGCGGCCCACCTTGGAAGCTGTCCACGTTGTAGACGTGCTCGAAGCGGTCGACGTTGGCGGCCTTCAGCGCGGCGGTGATTGCGGCGCGCTGCGCGTCGTAGGGCGTGATGACGCAGAACTGCTTGTGCTTGTAGTACTGCTTCGCGATGTTGACGATCGTGTTGACTTCCTCGACGTTCTGCGAGAGCGTGAGCGACTAGTCCGAGATCGAAGCCGACATGGAGGACGGAGAGGGGAGTTACCTTCCAGCTCGAGCCCACGCGCTCTTCCTCGCCTTTGCGGACGTCGACAAAGAGCACACACGAACTGTCCGTGATTGCGTGCGCCGACTTGAGCCTCGAGTCGTAGACGGCCTCGGAGATGAAGTCCCCCAGGGGCACCGGCATGCGGTCTGCACAATTGGCCAGGGATCGATCAGCGTGATACATTGAAGAAGGGGACAGCGGACAGCGGACGTACATTGGGTATTCAGGAAGTATGCCTTGTTCTTGAGATGCTTGAAGTCGAAGATCGTCTTCATCTTGGGAGCCACCTCCGCACCGAAAGGCGGTACTGTACAACGGCGTACCCCGCTGGTCAGCTGGCGTAATTTTGTCAAGAGCAATGGCACGCTTACGCTGCTTGGGGTCGCCGAACATGCACACTTTGCCCAGAGTTGTGGAGAACATGTCGAAGAGGTGCTGGTACGGTGGTCATTCGGCCTTGAGCCATCAATGAGGGGAAGTAGTGCAAACTCACCATGAACTCGAAGGTGTCGATTTGAGATGCCTCATCGACGATCAGACGCTCCACCGGAACGTGCTTGAAAACCCCAAATTGATGAAGGGCTGGATTCGAGAGCATGGAGAGCGTGCACAAGATGACCTTCGTCTCTCCGATGTGGTTCTTCGCGTCGAAAGCGTGGCCGAAGTCGTCCGTCCTGATGATGAAGTGCTCAATCTCCTCATATAGGTGCTCATGCCTGTTGGTACGGATTAGGCGCGTTGAGAGCACAATGGCGATAGGGAAAGGGCACACCATTCGAAATGGAACTCCTTCGATACGACGAGCTTGAAGTCGATTTCGCGCTTGTAGAGACTCTCCGCGATGTTCTGCACGCCGACGTTGGAGTGGGCGACCACCCAGGCGGGTTGTCTGCTGCTCTGCCAGTGCTCGAGTGCGGCGGCGATCGTCGACGTCTTGCCAGTTCCCGGAGGACCTGTCCGAGCTCACGCCATCAGAAAGACTGACATGCGTACTGCGCGACTCACCATGCGCGACAACTAGAGGCCTGACATACGAGGTCATGGCCATCGCCACCTTTCGCTGCGACGAGTTCAACTTCTCGAACGCCGTTGGAACTTTGCTCGCTTGCGTGTGACCTTCCTGAGGGATGAGGGACGGGAGGACCATGCTCGCTACATTCTTGCTCAGCTCGAACCATAGCATCTGCACGAATGGGGATGTGTCCAGGAAGCTCAGTCCTTGCAAAACGCTCAAGACATAGTCGTCCCGGCTGCGCTCGGCGTTTGTCGCCTCTTCTCGCCCGATGATACGGACTTTCTCGACCTTCATCGGGAGCTTGCCCTTGAACACGGCGAGTCCTGTCGACTTCCCCTTCGTCGAGATCGCCTGCGCCTTCGCCTCGCCGCCGTTGATCTCGATGACCGTCTTCAAAAACGAGAGCATAGTGAGCAACCCGACTACACTGTGGAGTACGACAGCCTACCCTGGCACTAGCGCGGACGCGAGTCTTGTAGCGGGCATTGCGCAGGACTGCCTGGCCGTCGGCGCCCGTCTCGATCTTGTCGAACTCGTTCTCGACGAACGTCGGCTTGTCTGCATCTAGGCGCTCCACGTTAACAATCAACTGGGAGAGACACGCTAGGTGCCGCAACGGCACCGTCCCGGTTACGGCTTTGACCAGGATGGCTACTTGGTCGATGGTCTTCTCTGCGATGCTGAGGTGCACGCGCACAGTCAGTGTCAAGAAGATTGCAAGAGAATCGGAAAACACACGATGCGAGAAGCCACGCCTTGAGACAGACATCGTCGTTAGATTCGCGCAGCCAGAGTGCATGGATGCGCCGGTGGCGCGTCCTGGGGCTGAGGTACCTGCTCGCGAGGTCGGCCGGGGAGGTCTGCTTCCCACTCGGCTTCGCGGGCAGCGCCAACAGCTCCGCGCCACGTACGTGCGCAGCCGTCGCCCGGTGCAAAAGCAGCATCGTGCGCGCGATGCCCGCCCCAGCGAGGACACAGCGTGGGTCTTCCAAGATGTGTGAAAGCCGGGCATCGCTGGAGGACGCGCTCGCGCCGTTCTGGATGCTCAGCGCTGTGCCGGCTTTGCTGAGGCTGACGAGGAAGACTGTGGTTGGGGTGGCGAGGGCGACAGCCTCGATGGACCCGCGTTTCGAAAGTCTTTGCGAGACGCCGAGCACCTTGGTGCCAGAGCCGACGTCCAGGGCGTCTCGTATGACGCGACAGTCGCGATGGTGCAGGTGGACGACAGAGACGGTCGCGTCAAGACCGGGTACAAGGTCCTGCGTGCTGAGTGTCGAGACCGACATGGTGGGAGGAGAGAGAGAAGAGAGACGGCCTGCGGGTCCTCGTCTCCGACCACACGGGTATAAGGTTCATTCAAGCGTGCTGACTGTGGTCTGCTTCCGCGCGCAAATGCAGAGGAGCAACGAGTCACGCTGTATTCAGACTTCTTTGTGGTTTGACTGGGCAAGGGGTGTACTCACTGCGGTACCTCTCGACGCTTGGATAGGCATGCCGCATGCCAAGCGCGACAAAACGAGGGCTCGCGCCTATGTACGCGGACACGTTGCGATAGTTGCAATGCACAAGTTGAACGGGTTCCGCTTTTGAGGCTCAACGACTCTATGATCGTCCGGTTCACCGGAGCAAAGGCACAAGCTGATCTCAAGCTGCTTGTAGAGATGTGGCGAGTTCGCGAGTCGGTAGCGCATCTGAGCCTTGTGCTGCAGAAGTCCTGCAAAAGACAACGAGATATCCAGCTGTATAGACTTCCTCAGCTCTATGCGCTATGGAAACACTAAATGCGAACAATCGCGTGAGTGCCTCACTTGCCATAGCGCAGTATATGACTCCTATATCTTTGAGTGCAGTGTTCATCTACCGGGCTCACCGTGTACTTGTTCGAAAGCCCGTGCAGAGCGCGATTTCCTGCCAGTCGCCCCCATCATGCAAAGCCTCAGTTCTGTGTGCGTCGACACGACATGTTGCTGGTCGCTAACAGGAGGAATTCAGAAAAGACGTGGTTCAGCGCAAGCACCGATCGGTATCACAGCGCTAAAGCTGCATGCTACTTATCGTTAGGGTCTTTCATTATGTCAGCAAAGATAAGCACACCTCCTTAAGTGGGTCAGTAAGAGCTTATAGTCGGATAAGTAAGTCTACATATAGGTCAGCATACAGTACTCTTGGTTGCTCACCATTGCCGGACGACGAGGACGCACACGATGGCGTGACACATGCCTCATATACAACAGCTAATGATACACGGAAAACCGAACAGCGCTAGCGTACACAACACCAACAACACCGCAGGCAAGTACAGGCGGACACGGCGCCCAAAGCATCACCATCGATGCGTAGAGAACACCCTTCCACCACTCATAACATCGCCATCGTCCCCGCAAAAGCGGCGGCTACAGCTGCCCCGACAGCCAACACCGACACACCCTCGAACAGCCCTAGAGCGCTGTTTCCTCCCCCACTCGCCCCAGACCCGGAGGGCGAGAGCGTGCTCGTCGCGAGCACAGTCGTCGCACTTCTGCTCGTCGTTGGCGCGGTGGTCGTACTGCTCGCGGTCGCGGTCGCAGTGACAGTGACGACCGGCACTGACCCGGACGCCGAGTCCGAGGCGGAGGTCGTGGATGATGGGGACACAGCAGACGACGAGGACGATGGTGAGGCGGAGGACGCGCCGGAGGATCCTGCGGTGACGGTGACAGTAACGGACACGGTCGTCGTGCCGGACGCGGCGGACGTCGGGGAGCCGGTTGTGCAGACGGGCGGAATGCCGGACGTGATGGACGTGCTGCTGACAGGGAAACTCGTCGGGAGGGAAACGGACGTGCCTGCGCGCAACCACCGGCGAGTTCAGCGGTCTGCAACGCGAACTGGAGAAGGTACGAAGGACTCACCGACTTGTTTGCATGCTAGCATGAGGAACGACTGCCCCGTTGCCTTGTCGTTCGCGCTGCAGCTGCCGGTCATGCAGTTCACGGCGTCTGCCATGAAGTTGGGCTGGTGGCATGAGCATGCGAAGTTTCTGGAGATGCGAGGTCAGTCAATGGCCTGTGTGCGCGGTTTCAACGGCAGATCAGAGGATTTTTGCGCATGTATGCGGGCGATACAATAGCTCAAGTGAGCTGCTGATTCGCCTGAACGCCGACAGCGCTCCTGACTTGCACGTCGCGAACCACGAGAGCACGACACTTGCAGACATGCCGGCACTGTCGCCGTTCACGCGGCGCGAAGTCGCCCGAGCTGGAGTCGCAAGCCCTGCCATACCAGGTGTGGCTGGACGTGGAGGCGGCTCGGCATTCTCGGGCATGCCCACAGGAAGGTGCACTCGGTCTCCGGATCGCTGTCGCTACGCGCAATCCCGCCTTCACTGACGCGCCAAAGTAGACGGTCATCGAGATGACCATCGCACGAAGGAGAAAGGAGCAAGTTCATAACCAGAGTGGTACTCACAGGCCGGGCCCGCAACCTATGTCTTCCGTCGCTTCTACAGCGCATCGTTGGGCGCACACCGGAAGTCCGACTTGTCGCCTTTCCTGCCAGGCGCCCTCGTATAGAGGTGCCCGCGCCTCTACGCCAAGTCCGAGGGCTTTTTGTCGGTTTTCGTCACGCTTGAAGCCAGATGACCAGGACCAGAGGATGAGGAAGACGGAGAGCAGAAGCCAGCGCGGTTGTTGAGTTAATAGAGACATCTTCGGCATCGTAGGACGTCGTGGCAGGTCGTTTCAGATATGGTGTGGGTTTCGGAGAGGTAGGGCGTAGTGCTAGAGCGTACGAGCTCGAGAGGAGAGGAGGGGGAACCCAGACAGACCGAGAAGGTCGAGGGGCGACGCGCGGGCACGCTGGCGACCCAGTCCGCCTTATATCCCCCGAGAGCAGGAGATGGTCAAGAAGCAGTCCGCCATCAAGGAAAGCACCAAAAGTGACCCGCCGCCCGGGCATCGATTGCCTCAGGCTCCGTCGCGACTTCTCCGGGTCCTGCCCTGCAGGCTTCACGCACCTGATTCGCGCTTCTCACGCGCGCGGGCTGTCGTTAACGTGCACTCTCCAGCGCGAGCACGCGTACAGAGGTAAAAAGAGGTCTGCACAACGTACCTTGGCACAAGGCTGTCTGCGGTGAACATCATCTGACTGGCCCTTCTCCTTCCCTGTGAATTGGGCCTGTTCGCTGTCGTGTGCATCCGCTGATGTCCTTCATCACGCGGTTTGGAGCGAGCGCTGCTACCTCGCTCAGCTGTCTTCCATCGCAGATCCGAAGACCGTTGAGCTTTCCAGCAGATGGATGGGATGTACGCAGAGATGGGCAGATATCGAGGTATACGTAGGAGGAACGTCGATTGTCACCGTCGAGGCTGCAGAGGCGGGCTTTACGGTAGCGCCGCGGCAATCTCCGTTGATATCCGTTATCTAATCGTGCTTTCCCGCTTGTCTCTCAGATCTCAGACTTCGGAAGAGTTATATGCCATTGCTTGTTCGTCTCCTACCACATCATGCCTACGCACGACCTCAACCTCTCTCGAATAGCGGCGCCTATGGTCAACCAGAGCGACCTGCCGTTCCGCATTCTCGTTCGAAGGTACAACGCTTCGCTCGTCTACACACAGATGCTGCTCCCGGAACGTCTGCTGAACGACCAAGACTATCTCGAGTTCCATACACGCGGACTCCGGGACGACTTTGACAGCCCGGTGGTGGTGCAACTGTGCGGGAACGACCCGGACGTCGTCGTGCGCGCTGCGAGGACAGTTGTCGACAAGGCTGATGGGATAGGTGCGTGTTCGTTCGACGCGAAGGTTGAGGTTGGAACTCACGGTATCGACGAAGATGCGTAGATCTCAATCTCGGCTGTCCGCAAGAC
Source organism: Cerioporus squamosus (assembly GCA_022592435.1). NCBI lineage: Eukaryota > Fungi > Basidiomycota > Agaricomycetes > Polyporales > Polyporaceae > Cerioporus > Cerioporus squamosus. The sequence continues at coordinate 65,204 of JABYQS010000040.1, forward strand.
GCTGCGAGGGAAGGACACTACGGAGGCTACCTTCTCGGTCAGAAGGATTGGCCGCTTGTCGAGAGCATCAGTGAGTATCATTTCAAGTTGATGTATGCAGTTTTGTGTAAGGCAGCAGGTGCGTGCTTGCTGCATCTGGGGAACCCGTGGGTGCGCACAGACCCGACGAGTCCATTATCTCGGGCGCATACATGTATGCGCTCATGTCCGCCATGACTACTGGTTGCACCGCAGGCTGCAATGCTTGGCATGTGCAATTTCAGCGCATATATGCGGTCCTTCCTGTCTTTCGGCATCCACCTACCGTCCAGTGAGGGCCTCGCTTGATGTCGGACATAGTACAACCGGTACTGTATGCATATATGCGTTATGCGTTGCAACGGATAACGGTGCGCATATACTCGGTGGGGGATGCAAGCTTTCCTGCACACTCGGTATATGCGCTCGCTTTCGCTCCTCAGCACGCTTGAGTGGGCATGTCTCAATTGCGCTCTGCATTCATCAATCTCGTAAAGAGACCTTCCAGAGTGAGGTATTGCACCGTGTCGGTCGGAGAGAGAGGTGAACCGATGCAGGAATCTCACCCTCGAAGGCCTGATGACTTGCGTATAGAGAACAGAGATTGGGTCATTTGAATTGAACCGAATATGCTAAGAATGGTGGAGGAAGTGCCTATCGTTCGCCCTCTCTCACAAATCTGGTGCTCACAAGCTCATCTCTAGTGTCCACCCTGTCGCATTCGCTCCCTATTCCCGTGTCCGCCAAGATTCGTCTATGCCAGAACGTCGCCAACACACCAGATCTTGGCGCACGCCTCGAGGCGGCCGGCGCGTCCTGGATCACTCTTCATGCCCGCCACGTCTCGGCGCGACGGCGACGGCAAGGTGCCGCGGACCTCTCTCAAGTGAGAACGCTCAAGGAGCGGGTGAGCGTCCCAGTGGTCAGCAACGGGAACGTCCGGACGTGGGAGGACGTGGTCGCAAACCAGGCGGAGACGGGCGCGGACGGAATCATGGTCGGAGAGACTCTACTGGCGAACCCCTGGTGAGCACTGTCCGTCGCCGTTGCTCGCTATATCTGATCGTCCACAGCCTCTTCGCGAACATAGTCCCGGATCCGGTCACGATCTCTCTGGAGTATCTCGAGATATGTCGTGAGCACCCAGATACCGCGACAATTCAGACGATCCAGACGCACGTCCGGCACTTTGTCGATCACCAGTGGTACGCGTCTCCGTCTCCGCGCGCTTCGGCAGTACTGACGGCGTGTTGTAGTAGTCGGAGACCGTGGTACAACAAGTTCCGTGCTGCGCTGGGCCGCTGCGAGTCTGTGGACGAGATCGAGAGGCTGCTGCGCGTCAAGGTGCAGCGCTGGCGGGGACTTGCTCCTCTTGATCCGGACGAGGTCGATGACGAGGCAGCGGACGAAGTGAAGGTGGAGGTAGACACGATGGCTGCTCTGAGCATGTTGGCATAGTGTTGCTTGGTAAGTTCTGCCATTCATCCCTCATGACTAGGTGCGATTGACATGTCTGGCAGATATATACAATGCTTGACCGACGCAGTCTGCGATGCTTGTGGTCCGACACGAAGTTGCACGTCCACGGATCACCAGACGTCAAGCTGTGAGCTCGCGGTACATTGGACGGCTTCTAGCTTGCGCCAGTTACATCGAATTCGCAATGCTGCTAGTACGCCGCAGCAGTCGATGACGGGCCGTGGCCATCACACTATTTCCCCTCGGTGTCTTTGACTTCTCACCCGCCGAGCACACACTGCCCAGTCACCCCGCTCCGAGGGGGACGTATCGGGGTCGGTGAGTGTATGTTCTGACACGGCCCTACGGAGTTGGAGAGCTAGTCCTGGTAAGTCGAAGTGGGCGATGCAACCTTCAGCAGCATGCTGAAACTCGAGGACTGTCCATTGCAGGCTCGTTTCATACCTCTTGTCATTGCTTCACCTCAAGCCTGGCGCAGGAGCAGTAGTGTAATGAAGGCCATCGACCAATCATCGACTTACCGTGATGAAGCCGGCGGCTGCACACCCAGGCGGTTGGTAGCGCGAAGGAAGCCAGGGCGTGTATGCGGCATGTCTATAACAAGGTAAAGTGGGCCTGGCGTGCCGCGGCCGGCATGCGTTATGCCAGGCTCAATCTCGAGATCACAAGCGGGATAAATTACGATGGCGGTGGCTGGACCGCTCATGATGCATGAATGCCGGCGGAGGTGCGTTTCCCGCCCGATGTGCCCGGGATGAGGCTGACGACTGCGTTCAGGCGTGCTGGCTCTGCCCAAGGCAGCTGGGCGAGATCTTGAAGTTGGCGAACCTTGAGCTTGAGGCTTGGGGAGGTGCTCGTGGAGACATATATCGTGATTGCTTTGTGGGGTGCGCATTTCCATCGCAGGAGGACTTCCACATGGTGTGCTGACGTTCCTGACAGATGGTTTAATCTCGCGGCGCCTGCGGGATGATGAGCATATCCGCTTACGCAGCGGTCACAGTCACCCGTCGGTCTTCAAGTGCAATTCGTCGAAGGTCCTGGTTCACCTTGCATCCGCTACACACTGGCAGCAGAAGCAAGCAAGTCATGGCAAGAAAATCATTGATCATTCTTCATGGATTAGCTGGGCTCACTCCGCAGACATGCGAAAGCGAGAACCCGCATTACGGACCGAGGAGAAGCTTTATGGGACGTGCCCTCGCCATTTCCAACAGCACTCAGGAGTCAGGTGTGAAGGCGGACATACCACACAACTAATACTGTATACCAACCGTGGAGTCTCCCTTCAAGTAAATGTAGTGAAGTCACTCTGGAGGAAGTAAGGGAAGCTCCCTTGTCTATTCCCAGTTGTACATCCATTGCTCCGGCCTGCCTCGCGCGACTGTTCCTCTCCCACGTAGTGTCCTCTTCTAGTACTGCTCCAACGTATTCATTGCTTCTTGCATGATACCTCAGTGTCTCATCTACGCGAAACTCTCGCATCAATTTCGGGACCCTCAAGTATGTGTGACATGCTGTGACTAGCGGGCGCTCGCCTGTGACCAGGGACAAAGCAGACGGATTGGGCGAGCCGACGCTGGCAGCCCTTCTTCTCCCCTTCCCGCTCACCGTCTCCCTCGACGACGACGTCGTCTTCCACGACGCCCTCCTCCTCCATTTCCTTCGCTTTGTCGTCGTCTTCATTGACCTCTGTCTGGGTTCAGGACGACTCACATCACGACGACCTTCTCGCCTTTGTCCTACTCCCGCAAACACAACAAAGGCGTCTTTCTTCCTCCTCCTTCTCGCGATTGGACCTCCCTCAACCCTTTCCCGGCACGGGCTCCGACGGCGGGCAGCTATGGGCAACTGTGTGTCGACCCAGGACCGCGAGGCGCAGCTGCGCTCGCAGGAGATAGATAAGCAGATCGAGGAGGACTCGCGCAAACTCAAGAAGGAGTGCAAGATCCTCCTCCTCGGCTCTGGCGAGTCGGGCAAGAGCACGATCGTCAAGCAGATGAAGATCATCCACCAGAACGGGTACACGCCCGAGGAGCGCAATGCGTACCGCCAGACGATATACAAGAACCTCATCGACTCCGCGCACCACATCATCCTCGCCATGCGCAAGCTCGGCCTCGACTGCGAGGACCCGGCGAACCGCGCGCGCCTCGAGAAGATCCTCGACTATGTCGTCAACCCCGCCCCCACGTTCTACTTCTCGGAGGAGATGGCACGAGCTATCTACGACCTCTGGAAGGACCCCATCATTCCGAAGATCATGGACCATAGTAGCGAGTTCTATCTCATGGACAGCGCAAGCTAGTGAGTACCCTTCTTTCCTCTCGAGACGGGTTTGGGTGAGGGAGTCGTCGTTGTCGCGAGGGACACGGCGGGGAGGGGCTTGGCGGGTTTGTTTCATTATGGGGCGATTGCTCCCGGGCAGTGCTGCGCAAGCTGGTTCATCGACTCCGATGCCCCTACACCGTAGTGTGCGCCGTCCTCCACTACTCTCCTTATCCCCCCGCCGCCGCCACAGTAGTCGGACGCTCGGTCACCCTGTGATGGTGCCCAATATACCCGGCGCTTGGTGCGACAGGCATATCCGACGCGTTCGGCGGTGTTCCCCCGCGGATTGCGATGTGATTGGCAGAGGCTGACATCTGGCTCCCCCAGCTTCTTCACCGAGGCGCTGCGAATAGGGACCCCGACGTACATCCCGACGGAGACGGACGTATTGCGAGCGCGAGCGACGAGCAGAGGGATCACGGAGACGCGGTTCTCATTAGGGCCATTATCGTGAGTACTCAGCCGGCGCGCGGGCGGGCTCTCCGCGCCGTAGTGCTCTGTGGCGTGGCTCTAACCCTGGCTGGCAGGATACACATGTTCGACGTGGGCGGTCAGCGGTCAGAGCGGAAGAAGTGGATACACTGTTTCGAGAGCGTGACGAGTATCATCTTCTGCACGGCGCTGAGCGAGTACGACCAGGTGCTGCTGGAGGATCGGAATCAGGTGCGCCATGTCTGCGTCGATCCGCGTCTGAGGTGGGGGCTGACACCGACTCGTCGCGCAGAAACGAATGCAGGAGTCGCTGATCCTGTTCGAGTCGGTCATCAACTCAAGATGGTTCCTACGGACATCGATCATCCTGTTCTTGAACAAGATTGATGTGTTCAAGAGCAAGTTGCCGAAGGTTCCACTGGAGCGGTACTTCCCGGAATACACAGGAGGGCCGGACATCAACAAGGCGGCGAAGTACATCCTGTGGAGGTTCATGCAGGCGAACAGGGCACGACTGAGCGTGTACCCGCAGTGAGTGGTCTGCCGCTTGCCCACGCCGTCAATGACTAAGCTGTACGCATCGCAGTCTAACACAGGCTACGGATACGTCAAATATCCGACTAGTGTTTGCGGCAGTGAAGGAGACAATATTGCAGAATGCGCTGAAGGACTCGGGCATCCTATGACCTCTTTTCCTTCCTCTGTTTCTTTGTCCGTTCTGGGAGGGGGAAGAGGTGTTTATCGTAGTGTCTGTTTCGTCTGGTAAGTCTACAGTTACGTCCAATGTGGCTGTGCTAATGCGGATATTTACCCCGCAGGTCATCGCATCGCATCCGCATCCACGTCCGCTCATTTCTTCATCTCTGTCTGTACGCATGCATGTCCCACGCCCCACGTCCATGTCCCGTCACGTCTCGTCTCATCTGGATCCAGTCTCGTCCATCAGTCATGATCTCGTCGCTTTTGTCTGTTGTCGCTCCACCGCCTTGCATCGTTGTTCACACCCGCATTCCTCCCTCCACCCTCTGCGTCGCCTCCGCCACTTTCCATTTCATCCTTCGCTCGCGGTTCCCATGCACCTCCGCCTTCACACACTACATTCACCTGTTCCTCTGCCCAGGATTGGACCGCCATGGACACCCACCCTGCTCCGACGTCAACGAGTTTGGCGCGCACTGTGACTCGCAGTCCGCTCTTGATGCCCAGGTCCTCTACTGACGACCTGTCCTGCCCGCGGCTCGCATCTGCGTGATGGTGGCATGGCCTCGGAACCCCCTCTTGGCGATGCACCCCGGGCGTTTGGCGCGCTGCACGAACTATCCCATCAACCACGCCCTACCGTCCCTACCGTCCTAGTCTCTTTCATGGACACCGTGCATACCTCATCTACCTCCGATCTCCCTCCACATGGTTGTGTCTATCGTTTGTAATAGACACTGCTTCTCCATGTCGATTGACCCGGCCTCTGTTGCTCAGAGTCCCTGTCCCCCGACGTACCGCTGCTCCATCTACCTCCCCCATTCTACCCCCACTCCTACGGTTGTCATTCTACGCTCCGGCCCTTCCACATTCCCTCTTACTTGCCCCTGTCCGCTTCCACTTCCGGTATCTTATTATACATAACGAGCCGGCCAGCCTCGCTTCGCTACCATATCATCCCTTCCTGACCCGTCTGCGCCCTCTGCCCTTGCGGTCTCTATGTACAGGAAAGGCCGGTCGGCGCCACAGGCGTGCTGTACATATACGCACTTGAACGCACGATGTGTATACTGTATAGTATACGTATACGTGCCGTCGCTGGCGGCTGCCTGCTGCTTGCGCACGCCCCATGGCCCAGCTTTGGCACTGTCCGCGGCGGTATGCGGGACTCTCGCCCCTTGGATCCTAGGTCTCGCGGTGCCGCTGCCGCGCTGCCTACCGATCTATCTCTTCCTCTCGTCGGGGTTCTCTTGCGTCGATATTGTGTATGAACTCTTTGTCGCGCTTGGCTCGTCTCCTTGGTCCCTTCATGCATAGCCAGTCCGTGTCTGCCATCCGTACCAGCTACAAGTTTAAGCTCCGCCTTCGCCTCCTTTCCCATTACTACGTCTACATCCACACCTTTTTACAGAAACTACCCTACCCACCTCGTCATTGTCCTGCCGCGCGCCCATTCTGTTCCTGCGGTGCGGGACGTTCCTTGGATCCGTGTTATATCTGGCTGCACTTTATGCTTTTCGCTGTATACGCTCCCTTCATCCCGTCTCCTCTTTCCGACTCTTTGGACGCTCGCCCCCATCTCCCGCCGCCTGGAACCTGGTTCTTGTCCCTTCCTCTCTCTCTCCGCGAGCTCGAGCTCGTGCGGAAAATGTAACAGTAGCGCGAGATCACATAGATCATTTTGGGTAGTTGTGAAACGGCGTGTAAAGGAACTTGGGAGGCTCTTGTGTGGGCTGCTTTCACCGAGCGTTACCGATCATTATATCGGGCGACATCGTCACAACAAGTAGCGGCTTAGCCGAGCATGGCATATAACAGGCCTTCAAGAGATGAATGGCGCACTTCGAACGCTCTATTCACTCGTTCACATCAGCCAAAAACACGATCCCGACGTAGGATGAAGCGTTGTACTCGGCACCTTCTTTCGCTACGAGTATTTACTTCCCGCAGTGATCGTTAGTTACTAGTACGAGGTTTATCGACTCGGAAGGGATGCGGAGTATGTACTAGGAAAGATAGCCGCGCGCTGGGACGGCAAAAATGGAAGTGGTCAACACAGTACTGGACAGAAATGACCAGGGGGAATCCATAGGTGCCGGTCGAGTATAATCCTCAGAGACTGACTCACTGAGCCGTACTGCATCATGCGCTTATCATCCAGGGGACGGGTCCCACTTCCTCCGCACGGACAATGTCTGAAGAAGCCGCACAATCGGGCTCACCGAGTCAGATACACGCACGAGTGGCTTGACGAATGTGGGATACTGACCTAGTAGCTCCTGGACTCGTTTTTTCGCCTCGCTGTACCAAGGGTTTTTGGCAGGAGGACGCCAGCTCTCCCATGGATAGTTTTGCGGATCTGTCAGCAGACCCGGACGTGTCAGGTTGGCGGTGCATGCAAGATCGACTCGTCCGACCATGTTGGGTAAACACTACGCGTGCTCTCTTCAACTTCCGGGATCGAGGGAACCAGTTCTGATACCAGCTATTCCGCTCCCGAAACGAATGATCTGGCCAACCTGGGATCTGCACCACGATTATGGTCTGGATCCCGAGGTAGTCTTCGGACGGTCCAGCAGCAGGCACATGAACACGATGTTCGGCGCCAGGTCCTGCCCTTGTCGACGGCAACAGTGCATCCTCTGTGAGACTGCTGATCGTGTTCATCAGCTGGTCAAACTGCGTTTGGCTGAATGAGGCAGGCCAGTCCGGTGTGAACCTGAGACTGCGGCCTTTTGAGAGGTAAGCTGAAGCGGGAGTCCATGAATGCAGCATAGACATGTACAACTTCAGATATTCAGGATTCTGCAGTGCAGGCGACAAGCGAAGAGTAAGGTCGCGCAAGACCGGGAAGGGAGACAAGTCAATTGCATGCTCGACAATTTCCGATACTGCGACGGGTCATCAGGACCTCACGAAGTATCCTCGATGACACTGAAGGTTCGACAACGTACCGTCGTCAGTTCGTATCTTTCGCGGTATGAAATACGGGACGTGGATGTCGAGGCATGTCAATGATGGTCCCAATGCCGCCAGGAGCCTTTTGGTCCCGTAGATGCCCATCCAGGTCACCTGGGAGCGCAGAGTCAGTTAACCGAAAGGTGAGGATGACGACCGTAAGTACCTTCAATTCTGACAGCTCCGGAAGGAAATAGGTTCGCTCCCCTTTGATCATGCATGGCGGAACGATACCGAGAACCGACCAGTCCAACGCGTCACAGACGAGGCTCTGCAGTTCGATGAAGGTATGCAGGATTCGCCCCAAGTCTCCGAACGATGGGAAGGTCAGCACGCCTAAGCGAAGTTTGGTCAACCTCCGGAGGCCGGTCAAGAGAATAGGAAAGCAAGGGTGGAGGGGCAGATGCGGAAGGACCCGTTTACGAGCGTGTGCTGCAAGACCAGGATTACCGTGGTACCGTCGCTCGCTGACGCCGCCGGTGCCGTACACGGAAATTTCCTGCAAGTTGGGCAACCTCCCGCCCATTACGGTAGGGAAGAACGCGAGAACACTGTCGCCGGGTGTGTTATGGGAACTCCCATGGACGAGGACTACATGCACGTATGTTGCCAGAAGAGGAGACTCGTCGAGCAGCTCGGCAAAAGTGTAGAGGAGGTAGGTCGTGCTGAACTCCACGGAGTAGAATAGTCGCATCTGAGCCCGTCGACGCCATGCTCGACAGACCAGGGCGCACTGTGAAAGTGCCGTCCGAGAACGTGTGATAGCATGGCGATGGAAGAGACGGGGATGGAGCACGCGATCAATGACGGATTCGCAAACTTCGACTGGTAAACGTGGTTCCCCGAGGTCACGATGATCTTTCTTGCGTGGGCTCCCAGTCATGACCCTTATGCGCCGGTGCGGCAGTGGTCGCACTGCAGGACGAAGTCAGCGCGGGTATCGCGAACTGAGGGGAGATACCATCCCCTCCGAGTCCAGTAGTAGGTATATAGGTGCTCTTGACCGCTCTGAACTGCGCGCCCGGGAGGAGTCTGATATCAGAAAGCGCTTGAGGTGAGCTTCTCCAAGTGGTCCACGACCACTTTCGTACTTGCAATGGTTTCGGCAGCCGATTCCGCGATAACAACGGTGTCATCGAAGCGGAGGACGTCTACCAGAGTCTTATGGTTTCCTGAGTTGGAGTGCAATGACGAGCTACTTAGCTGGGTAGCGTAGCGCACATGTATGGCCCAAGGTATGACCACGTTGAAGCTGGAGTTCCCCATCAGCGTGGCAATGGACACGGGGCATCGCAAACACCTACGTACACCCACAATGCTCACTGAGTACTGATCATTACCCATCGTCCTGCCTCGTCTGCTCGCTGCTACGGAAGCGTTGAAGGGGTAAACTCGGCGAAAGGGTTGGGCTAGGATCGGCCAAGCCGGATGTGGACATGGCACAGGTCGAGTCGTTGGGTGGTCGGGCTCGCTTGCGCGGTGATTCGGTGGTTCCGAGTGCGCACCTTCAGTGCTACCAGGGTACTACTACGCCCGAGGTTAACGATCGGGTAACGCAAGAGGCTCGAGCGAACAATCCCGGGTGAAATGCGCAAGCGAGAACGGCGTTACGGGTGGGTCGAAGCAAGAGCACTGTAATCTAGCAAGGCTCAGGTAACAACTTACGCTAGGCAGGATCTATTGATGCTCGACGATCGTACGCGGCGACAGTGGTCATGACGTAGCGAGTAGAGTACAAGCACATTTCGCGCAGGCGCCCGGGATCACAAGCGCAGCCTCGTGGATTCTACATTAGCCGTACTGTCTCTGCATTGTAATGTCGAACGTGTGACGTTCGCACGTTAACCAAGATGCAATCATACGGAACTCAGATGATTCATTGACATACATCAGAAGGCTGCAGCGATATATCTACCAAATGCGGGACAATGCTTTCGATACACGGCCGACACTGTTTCAACACCCCTCATTGCAACCCATCACAACTCGGCCTATACCCACTCACGCCGCAGTGGGCAACGCGCGACGGCGATGGCCTGTAATGGTGGTCGAACCGACCGTACTGGTCGAAGTGACGGTACGCGTCGAGGTCGATGTGATAGTAGCCGTGGACGTCGTCGTCGTCGCAGTAGTGATCGTCGAAGTGATGTGGCTAGTGGACGTCGGACGCGTGATCGTCGACGTCGACGTGGTGACGACGAGAGGGCCGCCCACGGTCTCCGTGACGGTGACGGTCGTAGGGGGATCCTGACGCTTTTCAAGCGTGGGCGCGACGGTAACGGTAGTGGTGTCCGTGAAGGTTGAAGTAACCGTCGGCGACAAAGTCGAAGTTACAGACGAGAGCGTGGTGCAAGGCTGGGCGGAGCTACCGGAGACATAACCCGGGTTGCTCGGGTAGCCGGGGTATCCGGGATATCCGGGATAACCAGGATAGCCAGGGTAGCCCTCTGCGAATGAAGGTGAGTCTCTAACGAGATGGAGATATCAGGCGAAAAACACTGACCTGCTCCTTGGACACCGACGCAGGCAGCGAGAACGCTGGCGAGGGCGATGAGCTTGGCGGACAACATTGTGAGGAGGATTTGAAATTGTTGGAGGCTGGTGCTGAGGATAGAGTAGCGGGGCGAGATGCCAACCATCGCGATGGAAGACAGTTTATATACTGACCAATGAGCTGAGCACGTCCACAGTGCGGATGCGAACTTAGCGAACGACGCGTTCGTCTGGACTTTGCGTCCGCTGAATTTACGAGCAATCACCGCTGAGTGCTGTCATCACAAGCGTACGTCATGAGCGCAACGGGCACGCCCAGCGGGAGCAGCTTGACCACGATGGAGCCGATTGAATCCGACAGATCAGGGGCCAGGGCTCCGCTGAGTAATCCGGTCTGGCCTTCTGCAAAGCTCGGGGTTCCTCGCGTGTCCAAGAACGGCTGCAGAGCTCCGGTCGGGATTAGAATCAGATGCTTGTCCTTTGATTGGTACCGCTGTGAAGCAGGCACGGCGTTGCGATCGACCGTGCTTCGACGTACCCAGAGAATCCTAACGATCCGCGACTTTGCGGGATGCTGTGACACTGCTTGCGCGTGGAGAGACGGTAAGAATCGGAGGATGTGCGGGAGCACTGGACACCAAGCGCGGTAACCCTGAAGCTTTGGAGTGAACCACAGGGACAGTTGCCATATACGGAATGCCGGCCTGAGACACGTTGCGCCGCAAGCATCACACAGTCCACAAGATTTGATGAGCCAAGTGAAGAAGCAGCGTCAAATCCGCCGGAGAAGGCGGGACCTCGTGCGGAAGTAATTAGTTCGATTGTAAGCGGCGCTCGGGAGAGACGTACGGCGGGTAGGTCAGGGGAGTATGACGCTCTCTGGCGTGCCCGCCGCTTCGTGAACGAAGGGCCGCTCTGGGTGTGCGGACCGGGAGGACTTGTCGTCACGAAAAGAGTGAAATCAGATCCGGGACAGACGAGAACTGGAAATGTACAAGAACCTGGGTCCGCTGCGGACATTCCCCATCATCCGCCGCTTCGCCCTCGCCGCAGCACGCACTCAACCCGCCCGTCACACTTCATCCAAACACAGCCTCAACGATGTTCTTCTCCAAGATTGTCACTTTCATCGCCGTGGCTGTCGCCGCGTCTGCGGGAGTGCATGGTAGTGGTGAGTAGCACTTGTTCGTAGGTCTCAATTTTGAAACTCAACTCAGTTGCGTTCTGCAGTGGTCCCTCAGGCTCGCCAGGCCTGTGAGGTCGACTACTCCACGGTGACCGTCTTCCAACCGGTTACGAGTAGCACCACCTCCACGTTCACGTCCACTGTGACTTCGCAACCCATTCTCGACAAGCGTCAGGACACGACGGTGACCTCGACGACGACCGTCACCGGGACCCGACCACTTACACAGTCACTGAGACCACTAGGACGACCCCCGTGGCGACCAGCACGCGTATCGTTCTGACACCCTCCTCACCCGCCGTGACGGAGACCTCCACTAGGACGAGGACGACCACCGCCACCATAACGTCCACTACAACGGTTACGGTGCCCACGGTGACGGTGACTCCTGGTGCTACGCGGGCGAACCGTCCCACTCGTCCCACCAGGGCGGCGTGAACGGTGCCCGTTTAGACTTTTCGGGCGCGATCGTCGTGCGCTTCTCGTTACGAATGTAAATCTTGTATAGCGACGTCATGTTTGTGACGTCGTCTCGGTGCTTGTATCTCTCAACAATATTTTCCTTTCTTGATCGTTTGACAAGATCCAATCGCCTCCTGCATCAAGCTTGAGTGTGCACAATACGCAAGGAACAATCATCGCCGTGAACATGCTTGAGAAATACTTTCCGCCGCATTCTTCCAAAGAGGAATGAGTACAGATGGTTCATTCACGCGGAGTCACTTGAAGAAAGTGCTCAATTGAATTGGTCTGCGCCACCGAAAAGGCGGTAAGGAAATAGACTAGGCAAACGTCAACATCATGCAATACTCACTCAAAGACGTGTGGGTAGAGACTGAACTATTTGAGCTGCTTCGACCTGCGGCCGAGGCAGTATTGTATTGTCAAGTGACGCGTCTCGTGGATCTTGTCATGATCATCGTCACAGCCACGACCGTACGAACGCGTTGCCGGTCGGTCGTGTCGCCCTCCGTGACTTGACCTCGGACGCTCACAACCCTTGCAAGGCAGTGCATCCCGAAGTTTTCAAGGTTCGTGAATCTGCTCTGCTTCAGTCATAGGTTCGCTGACGAATCCTGCCCTCTACTTACATAGGACTAGGAGTCGCCTCGTCAGGATCAAATAGATCAGCTCTCGCATCCGACCATGCACCGCGCACTTACGCACATCGACGTACTGTGTCATCTGCTCATGTACCCCGTGTACGAGGCAGAGGACGAGGAGACGGACTTCGCGCACCGTCTCGAGCTCGAAGCCGATAACCGTATCATGCTCCTTCGATGCGCGCTGGCGTGCAAGCAGTTCCGCGACCCCGCTCTCGATGCGCTCTGGTGGCGTCTGGACAACCTCGTACCGCTGCTCCGGCTCCTTCCGTGCTTCGTGCCTACCAAGGTGCAGCGGAAAGGTGCCGCTCAGCGTAGCAAGGACGACACCCTTTACGTGCGTGCCGGAAGTGTCATGGCTCTTAGCTATGAGCTCGGGTCAAGCTCACGATGATTTCGTAGATCTTGAAGGGAGAACCGTCTCGTGACGACTGGACACGGTTCCAACGGTATGCACGCCGTGTCCGGGTCCTCAACTACCCGCAACAGGCAGCGGTGAAGCCGCACATCGTCGCCCAGCTAGCGAAATGGAACGACGGCGCGCCCCTCCTGCCTGGACTGAAGGAGCTCACCTGGCGTCCGGGCTCGCCCACAGACACCGCAGCGCTGCTCCTCGGGACGAGGACCCTCGAACTCCTGCACCTCGTCCTCGACTGCATCGAGCTCGACGACGAGCTCCAGTGGCTGCCGTACTACGAGAAGATGAAGGCGCTCCGCGACCCGACGACGCGCACATCCGGGGACCGCAGCGTCGAACGCCTCCTGCGCACCGTCGCCGAGCGCACCCCCAGGCTCAGGACTCTCGACCTCACCACACCCGTGCACCCGCTATGTCTCACGCCCATCGCAGCCTTCACGCGCATCGAGCACCTCTCCCTGCGCGACACCGCGCTCGACGTCGACCTCCTCCGTTCCCTCAGCACCCTCGGCGAGCTCGAGTCACTCGCAATCAACTTCCTCCCCGTGTACGACCGCGACGCGACGGCGAAGCGTGCGCCAATCCACGGCTTCCGTCTGCTCTCCTCGCTGACCCTCGTGGCGCGTGCCAACGACATGACCCTCTTCTTCGACCTGGTCGACCCGCTCGAGCACCTCACGTCGCTCAACCTTGAGTACCCGAACGACGTGCCAGCAACCAGCCAGACGTACCGCGAGCCGCTGGAGCGCATGCGCAATCGCGGACACGCTCCACAGCTGGCGTCCCTCTCGCTGGAGATCATGACTCGCTGGCGCACGCGCGAGACCATGGGAGACCTCGTGCGGCCCTTGCTGCGATGGCCGACGCTCCAGCGCGTCGTCGTCAATGCGGAGCGCAGCGAGTACCAAGTCACGGAGGACGATCTCGAGCGGATGGCGTGTGCGTGGCCGGGGCTCAACCGCCTGTTCCTCCGCTGGAACGCCCGCGGGTCGCGCGCTGCTGGCGGTGCAGTCCCGCCGCTGAGGGCTCTGGCGCATTTCGCTGCGCACTGCCCGAGTCTCAGCGAACTCGTGCTCTCGTATATCGATACGGACGGGCCCCTCCCGGAGCCACCGAAGTCGCTCGTACGGCACAGGCTGAAGATCTTGTCCCCTTTGGAGTCGTACCCGGTTAAGGACCCGAAGATGGTCGCGCGGTACGTGTTCTAGTTGTTTCCCTGGTTGCTGCCGTCTGTGCCGGATCCACAGCCGTCGGGGTGGGACCAGGTACTGTACTGGGTTGGGCAGTGGAGGGCGGCGTGGAACAAGAAGCTGGCGCAGGCAAAGGTATCGCAAGCCGAGAACGTGGCTGCGTGACGGTCGAGAACGGACGCTGGACACGCACGGCGTTGCTGCACACGGAGAGTATCCCACATCAAACCATCTATAGCACGTCATAATGATATCCAAGTCGTGATGAAAGGTCGTGTCCAAGATCGCACCTCACGCCTTCGAGTCCACGAGAGTCTGTGCGCCGCCGGGAAGCTTGACTGGGACAGGCGCATTTGTGCCGGGTGTGATGGGCTCCTTCGAGTGTGATGGCTCGCCGAGCATGTGTCGGACCGCTGTTGAATTCAGCAGCTTCGCATACCGCGGCTGCACAAACAGCGCACTGCGCAGGGGGACGTGAGCTCTCAGACACAGGGAAGGAGAGGTAAACGTACTTGGCTTCGGCAAGGACGTTTCCAGCCATGTCCTCCACCGTACCGGAGACTCGCGCCTTGCGCCCCTGGGCCTCGTCGAGCTTCACCTTGATGACGATGAACTGGTCGGCGCGCGTAGGGGCTTTGTAGTTGATGTTCAGGTTCGCAGTCACGCCAACCTTCTCCGGAAGGTTCAGGAGAGCCTGGCGACGAATGCTGTCAGCATGAATGCATGATGAGAAACTAGCGACGAATTGATGTGCAGACAGAGGATAGCAATGTCCGGGCTCTGGAAGATAGGCAAGCAATAAGTCCGGTGCGAATGACCAAGCGGCTGCCGTGAGCTAAGCGGCCTCGCACTACACTCAGACTCCAGCTTGTGCTCAGGACGAAATAGCGCATCCATACCAGAACTTCTCAGGTTTCACGTCAGAGTGTTCCAATCTTTCACCGACACGGAACGCCCATCAAGCACGAGTGTCGTCCCCGCCGTTGGCAGAGGCGTCCGGTGCAGGTCCCGATTCTAAGATCTGTACCGGACGCATCACAAGGAGTCCCGCGTGCTGAGGAGGGCTCGGCAGTAGGAGGTGCGACGAACCGTCCATAAAGCATTGTCATGGATCCCGGAGGAAGGAACGGCGATCCTCCAGGAGCGTCCTAAGTCTGAACACCCTGCATCGAGGCAGACGTAGCATCTCTTGCAGGATACGGCGCGGCTCGGATCCCAGGTCAAACCCCCGATGTTTTTACTAGCCCGTCCGTTACCGGAAACGAAACAACGGCTCTGGAGAATACCATGTCTGTCACATCTGGTTCTGCTCTCAATGGTGATGCCAAGTCGCAACAAGACAGGTTGTGGGGATGGCTTTATGCAATCAGACTGCTCATCGCACACTGGTGTCCCGGCCACACGCAGAGAGTATGAGAGTCGTATGTGCGCACCTCCCTGCCTCTTCAAAACGCGTGACAAGTAGAAAAACTTGTTGAGACGCGGTAGGACCCGCTCTCAGGTTGCGAGCAGACTTGGATTGGACAGGACACTAGCGCCCCAATTCCGAGGCACTCGAAGATGATTGTACGAAACACCATCGTAGGCATTGGACATCGGGGAAATGGAAAAACTCACCACTCTCGCAAGCGTCTCGTCAAGGAGCGTCGCCAGCAACCCTCCATGGATAACTCCCTCATGACCACACAACGCCCTCCCAACATGGATGAAGACCCAGTTCTCCTTCGCGTCGTACCGAGCCCGCACGAGCGGTGGGATCGCCAGCTTTCCGGGACCCTTCAGTGTCCCCGCCGTCAGGCTATTGACGCGGCGCTCCTCGGGCAGGTTGACATATGGCCGGGTCTCGTACCACTCATCCTTGTCCTCCCTTGCCCGGTGAACCTCGAGAACCGGTAGATGATTGAGCTGCTCTTCGAGCTCAGCTATGTGCGCGAGCGCAGCGGGGTCGTCCGGGTGCAGAGGCGGCGGTGCCGAGCGAGGTGAGAGGAGGTGAGCGATCTCTGGCGGGTAGAGCGCGCCGAGGTAGTATGAGACGGTCGCAATGGAGGTCGCGCCGGTGAAGAGCTTGAGGTTGCGTCGGAATGCGGAAGGGGTCGTGGAAGACGTCGAGGCCCACCTCGCCGATGGCGTTCGTGCGCTGCGGGTCGCGCGGGAGACGTGGCGGAACGTCGAGGACAGCATGTCGATGCGCAACGACGACGGCAGCAAGAGATGATGGTGGTACGAGAAGAAGAAAGTACACCTCGCAATTCCGCGTCAGACAGCGTGATGTTGCGCATTCCGTTATTTTCGGGGAACGGCAGTATCCGCCGGTTGTAATCCGGCCCGAGTGAAGTTTGCAACTTGCTTGCTTTGGGACGGGTCTATTGTAAGGGGGAGGGACGACAGAAGCCGTTGCTTTTGACCGTAACGTGGGCCTCTATTCGCTCATGCCAACCCTTCGTCGACTAGTTGACAACGGGTACGATACGGGCATTTTGACAGGTACTAATGAGGTCGACAATCGGTCGGTGGGAGTCTCTCTTGGTCTACTTTATAGTACTCAACCATGTTCTGATTAACTTTGTCAGGCGCAAGAAGAGTGCGATTGCGAGATAGTATTCTGCGTTGCGACAGAGATGTCGTGCTGCGTCCACACAGACAGCATAAGACAAGTTTGTCCACTCTACTGTTATACCAAGCTCTCGTATCCCAAAACTCACTGCGTCGACGCGGAGGGGCGAGGAGAACGGCTCGCCCGCGTAGCACCTGGGGTCGCGGTAACGGTAGCTACCGTGGCCGTTTCGGTGACGATGGTCGTCGTGGTTGTGCCACTAGTCCTGGTAACCGTCTCAGTGACGGCCGGTGTAGAAGCCGTCCGGACAATGCGCGTGCTGGTCGTCACGGGCGTCGTCCTGGTGGTCTCTATGATCGTGGTGGTGGTCGGGTCGCCGGTGACGGTGGTCGTGGTAGTGGACGGAGCTGGGTCCTGGCGCGGGATGACTACAACAATAGGTTATCATTTCCGACTGCAAGTCGCACGAGATGATGTAACGTACCATTAGCCCCGACACTGGAGGCAGTAATCGCGAGGATGATGATGGCGAAGATCTTCGACGCGAACATGGTGAACTATTTATGTGGGTAGGTCAGGCGTGGATGAGTGATTGCTGAGGATGGGAGGGACTCAGACATGTTGTCGGCACGGCTTCTTATACAACTCCCTGCTAGTGCGCGTGCACCCTTGACTTCTGACTTCGCGATTTTTCGACAGAGTTCATCGTTTCCGCACAAGACTGCACGCACGGTGGAGAATCGGCGCGGAAGGTAACCACAAGCATGATTCTGCACCCGCCCGGTGCGTTCGTTGCCCCGTGCCCGTTTGTTTCCTCTCAGCACAGCCACTGCGGTTACCTCCGCCCATCCGCGGCTCGCTCCGCGCGTGCTTGCAGCTCCCCTTCGCTGGTCAAACATGAACCCTCACGGAAGCATTTGAGCCAGGCGCTTCTTCCGGCTTGAACCCCAGATGCACGGACGTTCAGGGTAGTCGGAACGACGTCGAGGGCACCCTCGCTTGGAAACAACGCACGGAGCGCGACGCGCTCCGCTCCGGGCATGACGCACGAGGCCTTCAGCATAGCGGAATGAAAAAGCATCCTGCATAGGGGTGCAATGTGGCTGGCTACCGCGGCGCGATCAATGTGCGAGCGACGAGATTTTTGCGAAGTCCGCGTCTTCTCCATTGACGGGGAGCGTGTATATAGGCTGGGGATGTCTCGCCATCCATCCCTACCACCAGTCCCCACATCAAACACAAATTACTACGTCTTCATTCTCGCACAAGCCAAGGAATCATGATGCACGCCAAGGTCACCGCTCTCGCCGGATTTCTCCTCTTCGCATGCATTGGAGCCCAGGCATCGTCGGCAGGTATGTATTCGAGTTTCTCATGCACACGCATGCGCTGAGTCATCGAACTTAGCTTCTGCCGACATGTCGGGCTTCGTCGACTCCGCGTCTAGCGTGGTCAACGAAATCTTGCCAACCGCCGGCACGCCCATCGCCAAGCGTCAGGACCCCGCCCCGACGGTCACCGTCACGGAGACGGAGGGCGGACCTCTCGTGGTGACGACATCGACGTCCACAATTGTGCGTCCGACGTCAACGGTGCACGTCACTTCGACGATCACCACCGCGACCACGACAACTGTGACGGAGACCAGCACGAGCACGTCTACGCGCACGAGCACTGTCACCAGCACCGTCGGCTCGGCCACTACCACCGGGAACCGTCGTCGCGAGTTGCCCACTGCGGCTTGAGTCGCGGAGGTATAATGCCTTGTAATTCTGAACGATGGTGTACTTCACTATCCGTGTATATCCATGTGCCTCGTGTTCGTGTTCGAATCTGATAGAACATTATCTTGATTGTGCACCTATTTTGTCCACTTGAACTACTGTTTGGGTGATTATGTCGCCGACCCACATGTCGACGAATATGCCTTCGCCGATGCACTCTATTTCAGCAACGTCATCATAGGTTGCCCAGCAGCCTAAGTGACGACTCCTGTCGCCGATACCACTTACACTATTCGTCTTTCAGTTAGGCAGTTTGAATCAACAGTCCACGACATCCCCGTCTCGCACCTGTATGACACATTTGTCATGTCCGCCTTATTTTCCTCTTCACGTAGTTCGATTCATACATGGGGAATGCGACCAGGTACATCAATGGCTTTCCTTACGTTACCTACAGCGTACACACCCTTTAACGCTACTGGAGAATGTCGAGGACGCCAGCCATGTAGTAGAAGCCGTCGGCGCCCACCACAATGGACGCTCTGCGGCATTGACAGGCGCCGTTTCAGACGCTTCGTTCATGAGCAAGCGAATCCTCGGTGACGAGGCTGTCAGGATGCGGACGGAAGGGTCTCGACGCGGCCGGAAGAGCCATATGCGAGCTCGGACTCCTTCATCTCGCCCGAGTCTTCTTCGCCAGGCCGAGCCTGCCAGTGACTTCGAGCCTCAGGCTCAGGAAGACGGGCTGCAAGGGCTGGCGGCTGGACCACACCCGGACTGCTCCATGTGCGAGCGGCGGCACGACTCGGATCGCACTAGGTGGGTGTCGACGAGTCCGAAACTGGCGAGGATAAGGTCAACAAGCGCGGCGGGGGCTACTCGGACGACGGTGCACGGCAAGTTGTATGTGGTGACTCATCTCACGCCAACGGGCGAAACGACCCCGGGCGTCCTCCATGACGAAATGGTAGCTGACAGCAAGAGTGCAGAAGAGTGCGGCCATGCGAGGAGATGAGCGCGCGGATGAGAATTTCGGGAGTGCGTTCTGTGGGCGATGGGAACCATTTTGCAGCCAGGCAATGGTCTTCGGCAGCAGTCCGACGGTTTGAATGGAAAACGGAGATCGCCGGGCAGCGTGTGCAGGATAGGAGAGATGTATGACGGCTTGATGTGCACACTGAGACGGCGCGAGGAGAGGCATCGTCTGCTAGTCGAGGGTTGGCGTTGAGTCGCAACTTGCATCAGAGCTATATTTCAAAAGCGAGGATGAGAAGCGCTCCTGAAAGCACCATAAGAGGCGAGTCGTAGGGGAAGAAACAAAGACACTCACTTTCGTGCCCTGGGTAGGAGCTGGAGGTGAGAGTCCGCCAAGACGGCGGCTCGTACATCTTCGATGGTAAGCTTGGGCGAAGCGATATTCTACGCTGACAAGGAAGTTAACCAAGATGATACCAATCGTTGAAAGAAGTCATGGTACGAGCCAAGAGATGCGTGCTGTGCAGAGGCTCAATCAATCACGCTCGGAGGCATGTTCGTCGGATGGGTCCTGATTCCTGACGCTAGGAGCTTCGCGCATATCCCCGCTTCCATCAAGCTGTATCATTCGCCCTGCGGAATGTCCTGATATTCGCTTCAGCATGGCATGCACATTCAGGTGCAGATTGCGAAGATAGTTACCGGTTGAAACCTCGAGCTACTGCGTCTGCGGGCGTCGAGCATTCTACCGGTCCTCCTGGCTGAGTTTATTGTTCCAGGTCACGCATTCAGTGAGGTAAGAGGTGGTTGAAGGCAGAAGTCAAGAGCCTAAGTACTCGATCGAGAGGCCTCACGAGTCACCGCGTCGCGACGAACGAGCGCTCATAAGTTCAGGGCAGGTCCGAGCGCGTTGTGCAGCCTCGACGAGGCCGCTCTTCGATACTTCTTCTTGTCCAGTGCCTATGTTCGACATCCCCGTCCCCTCCGGCTTTGACTGAAAGATCTCCCTTGATGCAACAACAGCACTCTCCGGTAATTTCTAATCTCATCAAACTTGACTTGGAGCTCGGACCAGGAGCGCGGCTCGCCGGCGTGACATGATCATCATCCGACAACGGGAGACCTCTCCGTCGGTCATGATCAACGAACCCTGGGCGATGTTTACTTGGAGAAAGAAGGATCCGGGTGTATCCTCGGGACAGGATAGGGAACGCGAGGTGAGTGCCGTCGGCTGGATCTCCGCAGGCTCGACTCTGGCAGGGGAATTCTGATATACGGACACATGGACCTGTTATGCTTAGCTGATGCTGATATGTGCAGCTGCATAACGAGTGCGGGCCGCTGTACGTACATGATCTCAATCTCATTACAGGATCGGATGGTTCCGCTGCGAAGATCTTCGTATGCTTGGTCCGCTGCTACTGTCAAGTCCAAAATCGCCAAGATCCGGCCACGCTGGTCAGCCTACTCGCGCCGCAAATGCGAGCTCACTCTTCTCAGTCTGTAGATGAAGCAACTACGCGCCCTCCGGCCTACCAGGATTGAAGGTCGCCCACTCGCCGGTGTCGTCGAGAATTGCAGGCATACCATCGCCCTGGGTCATAGACCGCGCAACGTCTCAATTCGCGGTGAGTGCACGAGATCTACGCATGAGAGGAGATTCCAGGCGTACCTGGTGATTGCTGGTACACTCGGAAGACGAACGAGCGCAGGCGCATTGCACCAGTGTCGGGCCTGCGGGCTCTCTGGTGCGTTGCGTCTCGTCTTCGGTTTCCGATGCGTACTGTCGGATATGGCCGCGGCCACTCCACTCTACGCTAAGAGTAAGACTCGCGTGGGTGGAGTTTCAATGCACGATTTGTCAATATGTTGTGAAGGGTGCCGGATTTCATCAGGTCCGCAATCCTCAGCTGCAAGGATTTAGGCTTGGGCTTGAACGTCCTCCTCTATGTCGGAGGCGAAGGGAATTTGTAGGATGCTTTTCTAGCTCCGTCAATCGCAACTAGGAGAGCAGAAGTAGTGGTTAGCGGAGACGTCATCGAGGAGGCAAAGTGTACAGCGGCAGTGCGCCATGGTGCATGTTCCCGAAAATCGCGGAGAACGGTTGGGGTCTGTTTGTTTGTTCGTATTAGGATCAGAAGCTGTTAGCGTTGACGCCCATTCAGGGGCCGCGTAAAAACTCTCTTCCGACCACGTCGCCCATGCGCCCTCAGCGACTGCAATACGGCTAACTGCCTCATCCAATTTGCTGTAGCTCCGTGCTTAATTGGAATTGCTTCCTGAGAGGGATGTTTTCTTCACCGGAATTTATCGGAGGGATGATGGCACAAGAGTAATGACAGGGCGCTTCACAAAAGTTTGCTCAAAATCACATATTATAACAGTTCGAATACTTGTCTGCACGTTTACTTTAACTGACTTGGTTTGGTAGAACGCGGCGTTTACACATATGCAGCATAATGAGTCGTCCGCGACCCAACCCCGCCCTCTCTGTATCAGGCTGTAGGCCGAGATTGGGTAGTGCGGGATGCGCGAGTAGCACCCGGGGTCACCGTCACCGTGGGCACCGTGACAGTGCTAGTTGACGTCGTAGTGGTGAAGACGGTGCTGGTCCTGGTGGAGGTCTCCGTGACCGCGGGCGAGGAGGGCGTCAAAACAATGCGCGTGCTGGTCGCCATCGGAGTCGTTCTAGTGGTCTCGACGATCGTCGTCGTCGTCGGGTCACCGGTGACAGTGGTTGTGGTGGTAACCGTCGCTGGGTCCTGGCGGGGGATGACTGCGACAACATCGGGTTAGCGCCTCAACCTTGAATTACCGCGTGAGTGAAGTTTTGACGTACCGTTAGCCCCGACGCCGGAGGCGGCCATCGCGAGAGCGATGATAGCGAAGATCTTTGACGCGAACATGGTGCAGATTATTTATGTGTGGGTGCAAAGACGATGAGTAGATGGATGTCGATGGTGCTGAGAAAAACGCCCCGTCGGTCCAACTACTTATACAAATCCCCTGCCAATGCGCGTGCGCGCATGAGACTTTTGACTTCGATTTTTTTGACAGAGTCCGTCATTCCCCACCCACAGAACCTCGCGCGCACAGCGTGTACGGCGGAAGGTGCAAGCACGATTCTGCACCCGCCCGGCTCTCGCGCTCACTTGCTTCCGCACAGCACAGCCACTGCGGTTATCTCCGCTACCCCCGCCCATCCGCGGCTCGCTCCGTGCGTGATTGCAGCTCGACTTTGACCGCCCAAACGTGAACCCTCACGGGAGCATTCTACGGAGGCGCTTCTGCCGGCGTGCACCCCAGATGCGCTGACATTCAGGGTAGTCGGAACGTCGTCGAGGGTGCTATCTCCTCAGCACAACGCACATGGCGCGACGCGCTCCGCTCTAGACATGACGCACGATACCTTCCGCACTGCGGAAGGAAGCATCCTGGCTAGGGGCGCAGTGTGGCCAGTGGCCGCCACCGCGCGATCAATGTGCGAGCGTCGAATTTTTGCGAAGTCCGCAGATCCTCCATTGACGGGGAGGGAGTATATAGGCTGGGGACGTCTCATCTCTCAATTCTATCATCACTTCTCGCTGCACACCGAACCTACCACAACGTCAATTCCTTCTCATATTCAAGCAGTCATGATGCATGCCAAGTTCGCCGCTCTCGCTGGTTTCCTTCTCCTCGCATGCACGGGTGCGCAAGCATCGCCTGCAGGTACGTTTTCTTTGGTGCACATAAACCCACGCACACACCGACCTTGGAACATAGCTCTCGCCGAAGTCACGGTCTTGCCCTCTGTGGCTTCCAATATACTTGAACCCCTTTTGCCCACGTCGGTCTTCGCCAAGCGTCAGGATCCCGCCCCGACCGTCACTGTGACGGAGACGGAGGGCGGCCCCCTCGTGGTGACGACCTCTACGTCCACCATCGTGCGTCCGACGTCGACCGTGCATGTCACTTCGACGATCACCACTGCGACCACGACCACCGTCACGGAGACTACCACGAGCACGTCGACGCGCACGAGCACTGTTACTAGTACTGTCGGCTCGGCGACCGTCACCGGTAACCGCTCGTAAAAGCCCATTGCGGCTTAGTTCGGGGGAAGCGGGTATGAATAATAATATAGCGATGATTTCGGATGTAAAGCTTGTATGACGTTCGCGCCCCCTTATTCATGCCCAAAATTGGAATTGAAGAGCCTTACCTACTAGCTCATGCATGCCTTCGGATGGTAAACGCGATGTAATAGCTTAAACCATTCCGTGATGCGGCGTGCATTCAACCGGTGTATAAGTCGAGGAAAGAATAAGTATAGGAGCGAGCAAGTTACACTTTTGGCGAGTCACATTCTGTCCACCATGCATAATTCATCCGGCAACATCTGAACTCCACCGCTGCCTGCGGAAGTTGCAGCACTGTCGTGAACAGAGTGGATTAAATATGACGAAGGCTTATTCAACGCTCACGCCTCTCTGGATGCCGAGCTATAGGTAGATATCCATGCCAGCCTGTAGTACGTGTTTGCCTTCTCTGGCGCGACTTCAGCTATCTCACGGCCGAGTCGCTGCACGACAGTTACATGCTGAGCCGTCCCAATTGGCGCCAACCGAGTACAGGACAGACGACAGGCATGCGCCCTGGATCTCCGTGGCTTCCGCACGGCACAAGCCTGTACAACAAGGCTGTGACTCACATTTCGCGGGTATGGCACGAAAGCGCATACAGGCTTGCGCGGAGGGAGCGATATCAGACGCCTTGGGAGGTGCCCCACTGCAAAGCTGTGTACCAGGAAGAGAACGAGGCTGTCATCGAGAAACATGCATTGCATAGTCTTCCAATGATCGCAGACAATTATAGGCAGATGTTCCGTGCATATATAGGCTGTCACCGGCCCACCTCGTCTCTCACTGCTCTCCCGTCCCGACGGTCATCGAACGAGCACGAACGCATCGCATCACTGGCGTATCCCTCCCATCCATGCCCACCACGATGAACGCCAAGCTGACAGCGCTCGCAAGCCTCATCTTCATCGCATTCTCGGGTGTGCAAGCCGCGCCATGTACGTCTCTTCTCAGTTCACGTCTGCTATGCGACACACTCTAAGATCCCCCTAGTGTCCTCTCCCACTCGGACGGTGACCGTAGACGAGCGGACGACCGCCGCCGCCGGCTTCAACCCCCACGGCTCCGCCCCACCCCTCCATACCCGCTCGGGCGCGGGCTCCTTTGCGAGCTCGGATGCCTCCACGTCGACCTTTGCGGCTGACTCATTTGACGGCCGATGGCGAGCGTCAGGGCGATGGTTCGGCCTGGCCGGGTTCGGGCTGGTACAAGGTCGGACGGCGGAACGACCGTATCCTGGCCGGCCTCGAGCCATCAGTCGAGCTCGATTTCGGAAGAAACGACGGTAGCAGCGCGTCCCCCTACGAAGTAGCAGCACCGGGCGATCTCCGGCTCGAAGTGGACGATGTTGACGATGAAGAGGCGATAGACGAGTTAGAACAAGGTGGTGAAGAGCTACTGCCAGTGCTCAGAGATCAACGTTCATGGCGCCTCTCCAGGAGCAGACGGTTGTGCATCAGGAATCGCTGTACTTGGGCTTTGCCTATGAGTCTTGTCTTCTTCTCTGTTCTTGGAGCTTGGTGGCCGGGTTGTAGTGTTGAGTTTACCTATACGCCACATGCAACGTCGCCTCACACATGTTTAATAAGCGCTTCTGTTCCCAGCGTATCACGATTCACTATTCGTACGTTCGCATTACATCTGCGACTTCTATCCCCGCGTCGTGGAAGCTACATGTGAAGGAAGTATTGGATGGCACGAGTAAGCCGCCGTCCGTTCTTGGGCATGGGGAAGCCGTGGCGTTCGGCCATATGGACGTTCAGCCTGTACACGGTAGTGAATGCCAGGCCGCATTCGTTGCATTTATATGGTCTGGGCTGTCTGTGTCGCCGAAGATATCTCGTGGTCAGCGTTGTATGTGGCGGAGTTTCAGAAGAATGATATGCGTACCCTGACATGGTGCGCGTTGCTTGATAGGTGCAGAGTCACGGTAGAGGTGGTGTGTAGCTCGAGGTTTGTGTCGCTGAAGTCGGTGGCTTGTCCGAGTTATGACAGTTCTGCGCCTGAGATCCTATGAAGACTCGGCCTTATATACCAGAACAGCCCGCATATCCGGAGACACGCAACCCTCGTCCGCAGTCGTGCTCAGCACCTCCGACGCTCGAACAGTCCACAGTGCTCCCGTCCGCATGGTGGCCCCCTCGTCATCAGCCATGATCCAGTTCACACATCGTGTATCACCCACACGCCCACACGCAACGTGTCCCGCCAGCGACACTCCTATCTCGGAGCCCCAGAACAAAGCAAGATGCCAGACGCGCGTCGCGCCCACCTTGATGCACGCACTCCTAGCAGTGCTTCCGTCCACTCGTGCGGTGCCGGACAAAGCAGGCCCGTCAGATCCCAGTGGTCCCCGGACCACACATCGGGAGTTTCACTTGTCATCTAGTCCCCGAGTCCACAGGCATGCTCTCGTCCGACCAACAATCATCTTCGCTGTCTGGTTCAACCGGGTGCTTGTCCTCATCGTCCCACCACTCGCTCGACCCCGCGGACTCGCTGTCGCCGCGGCCCTGGCGCGAGACGTTCAGCGGGTAATCCGAGTCGTACTCCGCGTCCGCGTCCTCAGGACCCAGGCCCTGCTCCTCCAGCACTGCGGCGAGCATGGCGGCGTCCGGGTGCAATGAGGAGGAGTCGCCGTCCGAGTCCGAGCCTTCGTCCTCCGCGCCCGCCGGGAGTATGGTGTCCACGAACTCCGGCGCAACGATAGACGCGGCCTGCACGACCCACGACCCGGAGATGCGGTGGTGCAGGACGCCGTCCGGCGTGCCATCGAGCAGCGCGGGGTGACATATCCTCGGCCAGTCTGGAGTGCCGCACGCCCACTTCTCCGCAGGGTCGCGCATGTTTTCAGGAGCCCTGGTCAAGAGAAGGCGGACGCAGCGGAGCGCGGGGACGGAGCTGCCTTCCCGGTGGAGATACTTCGACTCCCAGGCCGCAGTGTGCTCTCGCGCGACGCGCCAGATGTCCAGGTAGCGAAGCGAGTGGGCGTGGAGTTGGATCGGGGTCAGTGGGTGGGATGGGAGTATGAGGTGCTCCAGCACGGGACAGAGCTCGGAAAGGCGATCGCTGTCGAACTCCGCGCCGAACGATGCATCTGCGCGACTGTACATGTGCAGGTAGCGGAGGCGGCGGCCATGCTCGACGAGCAACGATGTGGGGAGTCGCGAGCAATCGATCGCGGTTAGGCTGGTGAGACTCGGCATGGACCAGGCTTCGGCGACGTAGCTCGTGAGCCCCAACTCGTCTTCATCGGTGACCAGCTCGAGATACTGCAAGCAAGGGAGGGATAGTGGTTGGAGCGGGGCTTCGTCCGTTTGTTCGGCGGACATGTAATGTCCTAGCTTGAGAGAGACGAGCTGGGTGGCCATTCGCAACAGCTTCCCGCCCTCGCGGGAGAATATTTAAGGAGGGCGGAGATAGATTATAGGAGGCACCTGAGAAAGACTGATCTCGATGTAACGTAAATTCACTGTAGTGTTAGAATAGAAGCAGAGCTCGTTGAACTGACGCGTGAAGGTGACAAAAGCAGGAAGGGGTCGATGTGGTAGAAGTTCAGCCGTGGATCAGGGGAGGGTGATAAGAGAAGGACCCGAGCCTCTTACAGGAGGAGAAGATGAAGGCGAGCTCGTCTCGCGCGCGCTTGAACTCCTTGACTCTTTTGAAGATGCAGGAGTCCAAGCGCAACGCGCGGATGAGTCCGGTGTGGTCGTTCTGGGAGGTGCGCAGGCTCTCGGGGAGGAGAGCGATTTGGTACGTACGCCGCAGGACGACATCGGCATACAGCACCTCCATGGCTGGACCGTGCCATGCATGCGAGACCAATGCAAGTGCCTTCTTGGTACGCAGGATCCGCATCCAGGAGGAGTTCGGTCCGGTGAGGACCGACGGGTCGTATTCGTGAGGAAGCGGAACTACCGCCCAGGCGGAGGAGAACCTCCTGGGGTAAGATGCCCGTGGCAAAAGCTGCGGGAGACGTGTCCTCTATCACGGGTGGGTAAGCATGCGTACCAGATATAGGCGAAGTCGCGTACATCCGCGTCCATCACAGCGTCCACTCCGCGAGAGACGCGACGAAGGAAGAATTCCGAGAGCTGAAGTGATAGGCCAGAAGATCCGCTCAGCCAGCAAGTCTACGTCGCACACGAACTTGTTTGCGTACCAGTATGATTGGTCTGCACTGGGTACGTTGAACCCGAAACCGTCCGACCGATTCCTCGTAGTAGCTACTTATTCCGCGGGCGCTCCAAGAGGTCAAGAGGGATTCGCGATAGCTGCGTAGGTCCAGAGGAGAATGAGACAAAGCAGATAGAAGAGACGATGGGAGCAGCCTGAGGGACAGCCAGTGGCTGCTGGAACACAAGCTTGATTCGGGCGTCAGATATCGAGTCGTCGACGTGAACCGTGCGAACTAGAACAGGGTTCGCCTTGTCTCCTTCCACGATACGACTTGGTCGCCCACAGCCATCGAATTCGCCGGCGACATCGTCAAGACAATACAATACGCAAGCTGCCTCTGTTTCGGTGTCGGTGCTAGTGGGACCTTGATAGGAGGCGCATCGAGAGACATGGCGGCACGCACCGCCGCAGGCTTTTCGAACTGAATCTCTGCCACTTAACCACTGAACTCTCAGGAAAGGCTGGACCAACGACCTCAACGGCAGTAGCGGAACGAGCTGACCGGGACATACTATTATGAGGGCTCCGGCGCGAGGAGTGGGCGCGCTCTTCCACCTTTCCGCTGCGCACTGACGAACACTCAACTCTGCTGAGCAGCGACCTATGACTTGCGCGATTCCAGCAAGAACGGACTTACAGAGCATGGTGTCCAGATATTAGGTTGGCGGTGGCTTGCAGGCCGCCGTGTATGTCATGCAAGCGCTGATGACGCGAAACCCAACAGTCAGGAGCTCAAAGCCTGCGGAACGTTTGCCCAAAAAAGGTGCGAAACGCCAGAGATATGTCTGCGTGATTTGATCATGCCCTGACATTGCCTTTGCCGGACAGGAGGATTATTCAGCTGCAAGCTTCGGACGAGGCCCGGACACGGTAATGGAAGCATTCTCGCGCTCTCTGGAGGCGTCCAGGACGCAGAAAAGGACACCAAGCGCGAGCGCAGGCAGGCTCGTCCGCCAGGTTACTGCTTTCAGATAGCGTCTTCCGCGTGCAAGATGATGCGTCCCACATCGATGGCTGCGATATATAAACTCCCCCGTCCGGCGGACCTGCTCTCCCAACGTCGTCTTCCATCTCTCACCCAGCTCTTCTCGCACTCGCGTTTGCATCTCACTCCCACGTCTACCCAACTCCGTACCACAATGTCCGGCTCCGCTGCGTTCTTCGAGGCTGTCAAGACCCGCCGCTCCGTCTACACCATTACCCCGGAGTCCACGATCCCCGACGAGAAGATCGAGCAGATCATCGCCGAGGCCGTGAAGCACGCCCCTTCCTCGTTCAACAGCCAGAGCAGCCGCGTATGTATACCATCACCCCTGGGAGCGTGTCGTGCATCCGGTGTCTGACCGCGTTCGACAGGTTGTCCTCCTTCTCGGTGACGAGCACAAGAAGCTCTGGGACATCACCTTGAACGTCCTCAAGGAGATCGTTCCCGCAGAACAGTTCCCCGCCACCGAGGCCAAGATCAAGGGCTTCGCGAACGGCCACGGCACCGTCCTCTTCTTCGAGGATGAGAACGTCGTGAAGGACCTCCAGACCAAGTTCGCGCTCTACCAGGACCGTTTCCCCGTCTGGTCGCAGCACGCCAGCGTAAGCTTCCATCGCCTTCTATCGCCACGATCACCTTAGCTCACGTGTTCCTCTCGCTTCCAGGGCATTCTCCAGTTCATCGTCTGGACCGCTCTCGAGACCGAGGGTCTCGGTGCGAGCCTGCAGCACTACAACCCGCTCATCACGCCCCAGGTTCTTTCTACCTGGAACATCCCCTCCTCGTGGACGCTTGTGGCTCAGATGCCTTTCGGCAAGCCCTCTGCGCCCGCCGGCGAGAAGACGTTCGAGCCTATCGAGGGCGTGCGGTTCAAGGTCTTCGGCAAGCAGTAAGCAGTGCGCTGCTGCATAGAGACAGTGACGTCGTTGTAGGATCCTAGATGTGATTATTATTATCACTGTAATGTACAATACCATGGGTTTCTATCTTCTTGGACGAGTTGCGTGTACACGGTGTGGATGTCGCGGTCAGTGTGGAGGTCAGTTGCAGAGACCGTCTTGATGGATCTTATCTTATCTCAGATCGGCAGCTCCCGCCTCGGCATTTCCCGGCCATGAGCGTCCCGACTCCCGCCTCCCGCGGCCGGAAATGCTTTCGGAGCTTCTCTGAGTTTGCTCAGAGTCTTCGCTACCGAGTCGTTCGCTGATCAGCAACTTGAAGAAGTCGGTCAGTCTGCTAT
This sequence comes from Cerioporus squamosus, assembly GCA_022592435.1. Lineage (NCBI taxonomy): Eukaryota > Fungi > Basidiomycota > Agaricomycetes > Polyporales > Polyporaceae > Cerioporus > Cerioporus squamosus. Next base: position 95,289 of record JABYQS010000040.1, read on the forward strand.
TGCAGCATATTGCACCAAATTAAAACACTGATTGTTTAGCAGTGGTTCTTGGATGCCAAGGCCGTGGACAACGGCGGTGACTGCGTAGTAGTACGTAGGCACGCGCATGTTGGATTGCGCGTGCTGTCCCGTCCAGCAGCCCGTGTGGGAACGAGAATTTGGCACGTCAATGCAGTTGATTGATAAGCTGTCGCACGTACACACGTTTCACATGTCACAAGCAAATGGCCGTCCAGGAAGGTGCTACCACAGTACCATCACGACTAAGAGAAGACTTCGTGGGGTTCGTGTACGGCATCCCGTTGCGCCTCAGTGCTGATCATTCCGCAGTGTCATAACTATAAACCACATGGATCCCCGCGGCGAGGGAGCTGCCAAGCGTTGTTCCCACGTATCACCGCACACAGCCCCTGGACTACTGTTGTTATATCCAACGATGCAGCTGTGACGCGTCCGATTCCTGCATCTGCACCTGTAAATGTGCCGCTATATGACCAGGAGTCGAACAGGTCCTCATCAACCTCGTCGCCATCGTCGCCAGCTTTGTCGGAGGTATGTCTGCTATATCGAGGTCTCGTGCACGACCATGATTTACGAGATCGACAGGTATGCCTACCACTGCAGGGTCTCGTTGTCACGGTGCGATTCTCCGGAACATACTCTACATCATCTCTTTCTGGCCAGCACTAGTACAGCCCGCCCGTGCCGCACCATCTGGTCGCTCACTGGCTGAACTTGACTCGGCAGGTTCTTCTGGCGGCCCATCGCTCGCGCCCTCGTTCGTCGACCTCTCCGCACTTGTCTCGCTTCTGGCTGCGGATACGGTGGAGGACAAACTCGTCGCCCCAGGTACTCCACTATGGGAGCGCATGAGCACCATGTGGACGCTGTTTGGGCTCGTTGGCGCCGTTCGCGCATACGCGAAGCTCGCGCTCGGTCTCGGGCGCGCTGAGAGAGCCGGCGTGAACCTCGGCGGCGGAGGTGCCTACACGACCGCACGCACGAAGACCGCGAAGAGCTTCAGGAGGGTTCAGGGCCAAGGGGAGGGGTGGTGGCAGGACGACAGAGGCTCCATATTCCAAGCCATCTACGAGGACGCCCAGCACACGAGGTGGCAACGGCCGATCGTGCTCATCGTTGGGTACGCGCGGTGTCCCTTCGCAGGGAGACGTGCCTCTCGGCAAGTCGCACAAGCGGTCATGAACATCGCGATCACTATCGTCCTAGCCACGATCCCGCTGGCTGCCTTGCGACTCATGGAGCACTACATGGACCGATCACAATCTGGCGAGGTTTGGACGGTAACCCTCGCCCTCTGCTTCGTCTGTGCTGCCATCGCCGGGTGCGCCTTGCCTCTCGTTCTGGTGCTCTACACCACCGCTCCTTTCTGTCGGCTGAAGCAGAACCGCCGCGGACGCGATTTCCCATCTTCTATCATCCACCCAAACGATAGCGTCATGACTGAGACTGCAACGGTCCGTGTTTCTTCCTGTGGCAGGATCCTCACGAGTCGCCACGCCTTCGTCTTGGAGACCTCGCCCCTCATCGACGCCCGGGAGACTGAAGCGTGTGCGGGTCCTTGCCGCGTTGTCTTCTGTTGGCGTCCTGGCATACTACATCCTCAACTACGTGACGCTGTCGTCGGCCAGCACCGTGCAGTCATATGTCTGGCTGGCGTTGGAGATCGTCATCATGGGCGCGCGATTCGTGCTGTGGTCTTCTCCCCCTGCTCTCCTCGGCGAATCCCAACGACATATGACCGTGCTCTACGTCCTCACGGGCTCGCTCGCGTGTACACTCCCAAGCTCTGCGGACGAACCCTTGCGGCGAACGATACTGACGCGGCCGGTGGTCAACGCAGCCACTGCTCTAGCGGGCAGCTTGCTCGATAACGTGCACGGAAGCACAGCGCTCTTGCAACAGGCAACGCTCGCCCAGCTCGCAGACGCTGGTGCTCCTGCAGACATACTGCGGGCGCAGTATGCCAACGTGCCTGCGCTATACCATGAGCGACCCACCTTGAGGCTGGTCCGACTGCCATGGAGCTTCATGGAGCAACTCTACACTCTGCAGGGCCTCATCCTCGGCAAGAACCCCTGGTCGTACGGAGGCCTGTATCTCGCCGCATGCCTCGTAGATGGCCGCTTCGTCGGCCTAACTACCGTTTTCGCCCTCAACAAGCCGGAAGTAGCCGCACGCTTTCTCGCCAACGTGCAGAAGGAAGACCCGCCTTGCTCGCTGGGGACGAAGGCTGCTGGGATCACGCGCGAGCTGTGCGTGGTCGACGACCTCGTGAGCGGAAGGATCCTCGGAACCGCAGCGCCCGTGGACGGCGAGGACTACGAGAAGTGGCACGTCCAGTTCCGCAAGAACGTCGCTGAGTGCCGGGAGGCGGCCGTGCCGAATGGACCGGAGGACGTGGAGGTCCATACACGCCATGCGGCCCCGGCGTCGATGGGGTTCAAGCATGTGACTCGGACGGAGAGCAGTATGCAGGACGCCTTCGCGTTCGTGCAGAGCGCGATGATGCGGAGAAGTCGAAGGACCATCGGCATTGCAAGGGGTACTGTGTAGTAGAGGCGATGGTTGCTTGAGTCGGGCTCGCAGGTCAGGTTGTAGGTTCGTGTCGCATTTGGATCGTGTTGTCCTACTGATGTCCGCATCATCTACGTCAGTCTATCTATGGTATCTTTGGACCCTTCCGGCGCGCAAACACATGCGCATGTGCGAGTCCTGGTACAGTCTGTCTTCTCTGTGGCACAGACAAATGACTTGTTAACGTGCTAAGTCCTCGACATGCTTCCTCTGCGACTCACCGGCGGATTCACGAACCAGCACGTTGCCCACTCATCTTCCTTCCACCGCTTCTGTATGAACTCGGCCACTTCCTTCCCAGCATCCCTGAGGAGAGCCCGCTCTTCAGGATTCAGTCGCTCCGCGTTTGGCATCGACTTCGCGTCCTCGTCGGTGATCTGCCACGCAGCGAGAGCGGGGAGCGCACCGGGCAGCTCGTCAGCCAGCGATGGCGGTGGACCATCCAGCCCGGTGCAACCGGTCAAACCGATTTGCTCGACGACGTCTTTGATCCTCGGGTCGACGAGCGAAGGGTGTATGATGGGTAGTTTTGTCCAGACGACGAGGTGCTCGACATCGGACGGAACTGATGGTCTTGTGAGACTCCGGCATCATATTGCAAGTCACTCTGAGCTCGACGTACTTGAATACGGCCAATCGTTGCTGACGATACACCAATACGCGGCTGGTGTTCGGGCCGTGAAGTACTCGAGCGTGCTGGGTGGGACATCGTCGTCATTCGTCCAGAAGGCGGGTTCGGTATGCGACGTCACAAGTCGCGACATCGTGTCCGGCTTGCCCCATTGCAGTCGCCTTTCCTTCAGGAAGTTGACTGCGTGTGTGTTAAGAAGGTGCCCATAGGAGTTGGCAGAGCGTGCGTACTTATCGATCCATGCTCGTTCTTGGCCTTTGCGGTCCAAGCCATGTACCTGGAGTATCATCAGAGTATATTAGCGTGAGCGCCCGGGAGTCCTGAACATAGCACCTCGCCTCTTATGCAGAACTGGATCTCGGTGAATGAGATCCAGCATCCCAGCGTTGATGAAAGCCTGTATTTGTGGCCAGGTGAGCTTCCCGGGATAATACGCTACCATCTCGGCATGCGTGGGGGGCCCGTGCCCATCGGTGTCTCTGTTCCGTTAGTTTCTGCGCCCTTTGAAGTGGTAACCGTCATATTAGAGAGCGCTGTGCTTGGATGTCGAAACTCGAAAGTGAAGTCGTGGTTGGCATCCAAAGGAGCTGTACTACTGCGTACTTATGATGTTGCAACGGCTCGGGAGCAATAGGTTCATCTTATCTAATCTCCTTCCTGTGAATGATGATCAAGAATGCAGCACTGCCGCCGGTCCCAACTCTCCTCCGTTCGACCACCATCATCTCACTCGGTAGGCCCGCAGCCGCACTTTACTGTCATGAGCATGGAGACTAACAAGTTCTGCATCAATAAGATCGGGGCTGTGTGTGCTTGTTACTAGGCCTCCATATGGCGGCGCACTGCAGATCTGGGAGCTCTGACGTAGACGCCATCATCGCACAGGAAATGGCCAAAGCTCGACAGAGGCGGGCCAAGTTGTCGACGAGCCTGAAGAAGTCCAATTTGGATGAGAATGTGGGTGAAGGAACAAGCCGTAACGTCTTTCATCCTATTGGCTGACACTCGTGTATAGGTCGTCTCGCCCACTACGGTGGATGCGTCTTCCTCCTTCCAGGTTGCTCGTCTACCTCATGAGCTTCTTTTGCACATATTCCGAGAAACAGTTCCGCCAACCTATCAGCACGACCCCTCTGTCACCCAAGGATCTCGGAATCCATGGCTTGCCGCCCTCCGGACACGGAAAGCCCTCGTGCTGACGTGCAAGACCTTCTTCGGTCCCGCAACAGAGGTGCTATACGAAGATATAGTCATCCGACGAATGGGCCAAGTCCCAGCGCTCGCTCGCACACTCGGACCATGTCCACTATCTTCTGGCCGCGACGTGGGAACACTCGTACGGCGTCTCCGGTTGGACGGATGCGTCGTTTGGGCCCCGTGCGCGGAGGTCGTTCGCGAGGATCTCCGTCTTATACTCCAGCGATGCACACAATTGCGGTGGTTCTCCTTCCATCCGCATCCTCACTTCCCGTTTGCGAGTGAAGCCCTCGACGACGCTACCCGCGATGGATTCAATCCGACGTGGCTACTACAGCCTGATCCCGACTGCGACTCGGTGGGCGGATTGCTCCGCGAACGTCTCACCACGAGCCTACGAGTTCTTGACCTCGCGCTTGAGCTGGATGAACGCCTGCTCATGCGTCTGCAGTGGTTCCTCGCTGCGGCGTCTAACCTGACCGCTCTCAAGCTCGGGAAAGTCGCACGACAGCAGTACTCCGACGAGCTCATGTCGCACCCGAAGTTGTGTCTCCCTTCTCTGCGGGACCTGACAGTCCATGTCGATCACGCTCCCTTCCTGCGCTACCTCTGCGAGCACTGGGAATTCCCGCAGTTACGGCTCCTCACCGCCACCGGCTGCGAGGAGTTCCCCGAAGGTCTCCTCCGGACGCACGGCTCGCGGCTGACGTATTTCCACATGTACCATGGCCTCGAGTTCGCATGGGAACTCCATCGACTGGCTTCACTAGCGGATATCGGCGCTCTCTGCCCACTGCTCGAGCACCTCGTAATCCCGACCTGGATCCGCGACCCGCTCACGATCAACGCTCCCTCGCTCCGTTTCGTCGACGTGTGGGGCCACCATCCCCCTCCGCACATATGGAAGCAGGGCTGGTACCAGCTCGACAAGGCGAGCGAGCTGCCGAACCTACAGCTCGTCCGCATCCTCACGACGATGCCAAGGAAGCAGTGGGAGTCCACGACCATCCTGGACTGGCCTCTGATCTGTCACCCAACCGCCGTAAGCGGAGACGAACAGCGCGTGTACGTCTTCCCTGGAGTTCGAGCCGTACAGTCGTCGTGGGGCGTGCTCCACGATTACCAGGATCACGATTTGTCTTGGGGTTACCCGAATGGGCACCAGGAGAGGCGGGATAACTCAGGGTGGTACGAGCCCGGAGACGAAGCGGACACGGACGACGAGACTGACGTGGATCCGCCATCCATGACGATCGAAGAGGAGCTCGAGATGTTACTCGGTGACGGGAGACATCATCCAGTCGAGCAACTGAGCCGCGCCGCCGTACTGGATATCTTTCACGACAGCCAGGAACGCGAGTTCCTATTTGATGACGACTGACCTATGATACTGCGTCGCACATGGTTCTGACTCGGTCAGCGGGCGTCTCACCGTACCGCAGTTGATCTGGCACGCCTTCCGGCGCCGATGACCTAGTCGTGTGGTCCATCCTCCAGCCTCAGGCTTCAGCAATATCATCGAGTTCAAGCATCACCATCCATCCGTCATGAGTCATCCCTTCGATCATCCGTGTCTTCGTCTCTCCCTACTCCCGGCTCCGTTCTTCGTTCGCAAGGTCCAGGCCGTCACTCCTGACCTGCTGCAGAAGCTGTCGACGGACACGACGGAGGTCTTCTCCATCACGCGCACCCCGGAGGAGATATCAGTCGCTGGTCAGTGCGCCGACGACGACGATCCCGAGGCGAAGTGGAGGTGCTTCAAGATCGCGGGTCCGATGGAGTTCGGTGAGTCGCTATGTCACGGCCAGTGATTCAGTGTGGGCTGATCGATATCTGTACAGAGCTGACGGGCGTTCTATGTGCATTCACTACTCCCCTGAAGAACGCGGGTGTTCCAGTGTTCGCCATCTCGACTTGGTAAGTCATCGCGGGGTCCACCATGCCGGGTATTGGCGCTAATATGGATCGTATCATACTTTAGGAACACCGACTATGTTCTTGTGCCTAAGGAGAAGGCCGTCGATGCGATTAAGGCGCTTTGTGGTTATGGGTGGCTTTTCGACGACTCTGTATCACACAGCCATCCATAGGCGGTCCCAATTTATTCATGCATTGGTCTTGCCGTCCTTGAACTTGGATTTCGTATACGTTTTCTCCGGTGAGGTCCAGAAGTCTATTTACCCATTCTTGTCATAGCGGGTCAACAGGGGCATGCCATGCTCCTCGCTTAGTTCGCGGGCTCCTTCGCAGGTTTGCAGGGACGGCGTGGATGGATATGCGGTAGCTATACTGCAACGGCAACTGACACTTCTGGAACTGTAGGAGTCAACTCCAAGCTGCAATCTAGACCGCTGCGGTAAGGAGGCGTTGACGAGTTTTCATACACCTATGTTAGGAAACCTGAGGCTCTGAGGCAAGCAGCTCGGGCCCGGCCGCCTTCTTCTCCGATGCTACAAGTGAGTCCCGTATAAAGTCGATATCGCAGCGCCGGTATTAAACCTGGTTTGGTCCTTTTGCACCATGTCGAACGCCTCTTCTTGCACTACTCGCAATCGAGGGAATATGCGAGCTGCGTACCGCCGCGATGCGGACAGACTCTCATCTCCTGCTATCGACACCCTCGATACTTCGTCTCAAGTCGATGAACTGGTAGAAGACGACATTCAAGCCCCATCAACTACGACTCTCGCTCCTCCACCTCCACCTCCACTTATCACCCAGACACCGGCATCCCAGACGATGACTCTCGATACCCTTATCCTCCCGGTCGCTCTGCGAGAGGAGCAGCTATGCCCCGAAGTCAGGGAGAAGCTGGTAGAAGCTCGTCAAGGATCGTGCAGCCAGTGTCTGCGCCACGGGCGCGAGTGTGTCCAGACGACGGCGGGGTCCTGGAAGTGTCGCGAGTGCATGCGACTGTCCTTGAACGGGTGCGAGTGGCATCTACGAACTGGTATGTTTGAGCCGCCATCATCTCGATCACACCTCTTGGTGTTTCAATTTAGATCGGACGTACGCTGACATATTATCCTCGCAGTCGCTGCTCTCGGAGAGAAGTGGAAGCGTCCCCCGGTCGACCTGGGACTCCGGCGCAGACTGGTGGCTAGTGGGGTTTCCGTCGATCGCCTTCGCGTGGCACCCTCATTAGCAGCTCCTCGGACGCGCAAGAGCAGAAGCTCTCGTGGTGACAATGGAACGAAGAAGCAGCGCCGTGCAAATCCCGGTACCATCAGCGCTCCTCAGCCTGTGCCGGTCGTAGATGCCCACCCGTCGTCTTCTACTCGCGATGGCCCTAGTACTACGGAATTACCCTCTGTGTCGAACGCAGTCCCAGTTTTGGAGCGCATCGCGGACCAGCTCACACGTCTAGCTGACTGTGGCGACCGTATCGCTGTCCTCCTGGAGAGGAAGGTGGAACATGACCAATAGACACGAGGTGTACTCGTACGTCTCCCTTATGGTTACCCGGGTCACCGACTTTCTTTGTTAACGCACTGTACTCTCTAGCTCGGGTTTGTTGCGAAAGTCGCGAAGGGAGCACCCGGCTCAGTACCACTTTTGTACCATCTTGAGCCGTGAGGTCGACGTGAGACTATGGGAAGCTCCAGCACTCGTATCTTCTGTGCGTGCGTGCCCATTCACACTATTCTCCGACGAAGAGTCCGCGTAGTGCTGGCGTACGTGCTCACGGCTCGTCGTAAACATACACCAGCAGGCTGTCTCCTCGACCGGCTGCACGAACATCAAGGTACATCGACAGTCTGCATTCCTAGCCTGTGCACATCGCTTGCCGTCCTCCCGCGCTAGCACTGGTCTTAGCTGCGTCGGCACTGACCCCGGCTTCTCGGAGAATCAGGCCGTGATCTGCATCCGAGACAGCTGCTCGAAGAGAGCGCAGAGGCTTCCATCCTTTGGCTTCGACCTGCGATGGTAGGGTGCCGGCCATGCTCGACAAGGGATGTGCGGACCTTGGCAAGAGGAAGCTGAACGGGAGCGGCTACACAAAGAAGAGACAAGTCGAGCGGCGACCTAGATGCAAGGAGTCAAGGCAAGAAGCGCACGGGTTCTTCGATAGCGGTACATAGTCGTGCGTGACACGACTTTCGAAGCTCCAACATGCAGTACGAGGGTACGAGGACTTGAACCTTGCATGTCGCTCTGCACCTTAGACTGTCATCGTAGCCGCCAAATAGACGCATCATCGCTCGTCCGAGATGTTCGTTCTCACTGAGTTCCGCCTCGGCTCGTGGAGCGATCACCGTTGCTTCAGGAGCATCGTCAACTTCCGGCCCACGGTCTTGTCATTGAAGTGACGTTGTTGTCCTCACTTTTCTGCTTTCTTGCGCTGCGTATGTTTGACGATTCACTGTATCAATAGTTTGACCATTCAAGCAAACATATATCAAGTTTGCACCCATTCTTCGATCATTCCAGCAGCAACGACGGAAAGAAACCTGTGTCACCCACCGAATGGATATGCACATGGCCTTTCAACGTTGAGCACCGCCATTCCTACGTCCTTCCGGAGCGACTGTGTCAGTATACGTAGTCGAGAATGAGAGAGCCCCTCACTGCTATCTCGGGCACTGACGTGTGTCTGTCAAACCACAAAAACGAACTTCATCCGACCGCTTGCCTGCGTCCTCGGAAGCATCCTCCTCAGGAGGGAAACGCGCTCGTCGGAATCCTTGCCAGCTGCTCGGTACTCCATCTCATACACACGGCGAGTCGGACCGTTGATCGCGGCTCTCAAGTCTCCCGCCATCTGGCAGACAAGCTCCGCGTGCTCCAGCCGGCAGATGGCCTCGTCGAGATTGTTCCAGTGTGACAGACCCTCGATAAGACGGGTTGTTACGGAGTCATACTTGTCGAAGTACGTGAACATGATCTCGACTGTACGGAGGGTCGGGGGTGCGGCGAGCACGATTGCTGCGTTCATGGCCAATGCACGGTCGCAGGCTTGTTTCCCGGATTCAAGGCGTTCTCCGTCTGAGACAAAGGGCGGAGAGAAAAAGTATAGATTGAGGGTTTCGAGCAAACGACAGTGGCGAAGGCTCGGAACTGGCTGTGTGGCTGGAGGAGCGAGACATGACAAATCAGGTGAATTCAATGAAGCGACAGCATGTATATAAGGGACGTACTTTGCGGGTCGTCTGGAGTGATTGCATTAGTGGAAATATGTAGACACGCCATGATGTGTAGGGAAGTCAGCATCTCCTCGCACTCCGGGAGGAAATCACCCAAAGTCTCCTCGAGCCGCACACCCGGAATTATAGGCGCCAGTTCTCTCAGCTGCCACATGGGCTGCGTATGGTGGAAGAGGTGGACAATACCGCGATACCCGCTCCATCTCCCGTCCAGTAAACTTGAGCAGAGAGTCAGGCTCTCGACTCTGAGAGCGTGTTGAACTGGAGGAGCGAGTCCGAGGGAGGAGATCGCGGCGAGATCAGAATCCCACACGCACTCGAGATCGTTGACGTGCAGGAACTGTACTTCGGAAAACAGCGACAACAAATGAAGGACAGGATGAAAAGTGTTGTCCACGGTTGCGACCCGCCAGAACTTCAGGAGAGTGAAGGTATTACGCGTTAACGGTCGGTAGAGCCCGCCCGCGGGGACTCCAGACGTTAAAGTCACGCCGCGGATGGTCAGGGCGGCCAGAGATGGAAGCCGCTCCAGCGCGATTTCGACGTCTTGCACGCAGAGTTCGGGGCGGCCCGTTCGCTCCGCGAAGTTGCCTTCAATGATGAGGTGTGCGATATGAGCTGTGGCATATTGCGCCGAGGACAACCATGCGACGAACTCGGAGAGGCCCCTCCCCGGAGCTAAGAGTTGGCAGCATGTTATGGAGAAGAGATGGTATTGAGAGGATGAAAGCCAGGATTGGGAGACGAGAGCAGCCTCTTGGAGCGTTGTAGTGTCGTCGTGCAGGTGGTCGATGATGTTGTCGGTCACCTCTCCGGGAAGCGTACTCGTACGACCCGGGCCACACTTGGGCTTGCTGTGTTCTAGAGAGTGCATCCGAGAATTTCCAAGCTGTACATGAATCAGATGAGTGTTGCGATGCCATGCAAAATGCGGTATACTCACCTGCTGGTACTCGGGAGGATACAGCGAAACGGATGAGGACCGATGGACTAGCCTATATCTATCTCCACGCTCATCTGCCCTGCCGGATGCCTGCGTTGTTGCGCGGCAGAAATTACACACCTCGCGTTGCACTTGTCCGGGAAGTACCGGGAAACGTGCACGAGGGTCTATTGACTCCGCAACCCAAAACCACGCACGGCCGAGATCTCCATGCTTGTACATCGTCTTTCGATATGACGTTTGAGCGCACTACACACGGTAAAGCTACCTCCAGTCCGTTCAGTTTTTTCCTGTGCGGGGGCAGGCTACGAGGTAAGAGGTCTTGACCGGAGAGAAATCTGACAAGTGCGCAAGATTGGAGCTGCGTGATGCCGGAGCTGAGAGCGGCCGAGGGTACGAGGACGGGGAGGGCGGTGTGCGAGGTGGAATACCGGGACGCATAGTGACTGGATGGATGGGGTGTGATTAGGATGCGAATGGTCAGGAGAATGAGAGCGAGTCGAGTGCGGGAAAGCGAGAGAGAGAGGCCCGGTGTACCTGAAGAGGCGAGTTGCATGTTAGACGTCGGGAAAGTCCGACACGTGCGGATTGAAGCATGACGGTAAGGAGGGCAATGATCCCCGTGGATGCGAAGTCAAGACTCTGACTGTTCCGGGATCACGGTAGTCTCCTATACTGGAGAGGAACCGAGCACAGTCGCCGACTCCAACTTGGGCGGATCCTGCGGTAGCTGTTCATGGTCTATCCATGCGTCGGTGGGATTGTCTAGGAAACAAAGTTCAAGGATGAGCGTGAGATGCTGAAGTCAGAACAGCGCATATCCATCCCTCGCTCGGGAGAAGGTGTGGAAAAGTATGAAGGAGAGGCACTTACTAGCATGAACGGCATGAATGGCCAGTCGTTTCCACTTCGCAAACATCGGGAGGCACTCGGCGATCCCGGCCCTCCACCAATCCTCCCACTCAAGCCTGTCTCCGAGCGCATGTACGACCACTGTCGCTCTGCATGGATCTGTCTCAGGGCGGGGGCTAACAGTGTTCCCGCCAGTCCCGTCAGCTCGGTCGCCCTCGGAGACTTCCTGCCTACATAGCGTTGCTTCTACGAGTGGGCCGATAGCGCGGAGGAGCTCAAGGAACCCATCGCGCTTGAAGCCCTGTCGATACCATGCTCCGAGGTACAAGTGTCGCTGTGAGGAGGATACATTATTGCCACGGTCGTCACCGCTCGCGGATACCCATGAGACCAGTGTGTCCCGGAGCGAGTCAAGTGTGCGGTTGTGCGGCTGTGGAAACGGTGCGAGCCAGAAGTCAAGACGATTCAAACGGGGGACGGATTGGAGGTCGACAACCAGCAATGGGTCTTTCGGTTCGACCGCTAAATCATCCGAGCGTGGCATGAGACGTGCGTACCTCGCGGAATAACCAAGGAAATCTCACCAGATTGCTGGGCCCGTCGAGAAGGGGGATCGTTAGGAAACTTCATCCACAATGTACGGAGGGACGGGCCAAGAGCGGACAGCAGCCTCTGTCTGCCCAGCTCGTCTATGTCAACGCACTTCAAGGGAGTCAATAGATGTTCAGAACGAGATAGCTGTGAAGACGTACCGCGAGCAACTTCAGCTTCGGGAGGAATGTGTTCCGCGCTTTCCGAGTGTCGTAGAACTCGCGCTTCACCATGCACGATGGTTCCTGGCCAAGGACAGCCCAGGAGACCCCCTCACAGTACAGTTCTTGAAGGACGGGGAAGGTGTTGAGGATGCGCGCGATGTCACCGAAGGAGGGAAACTTGACGTTAGACAGATATAGCCTGCGGATATGCGAGATGCTGCTTAGCAGAGACGGGAGGAATGGGTGGATCGGTAACGACGGCAGCTCCTTCTCGCCCTTGCGCAGGGGTTTCGCAGCCTTCGCGCCCTCAGAGAGCTCGTGGAAATATACGTCCTCGAGGTTGGGCAACTTCCCTCGGAGAACCGTGGGAAACAAGACAGCAGGGCTGAACGGCACATGGAGGTATCCTCGCAAGGAGAGCGTACGCATGTAGGTTCCGACCTTGGGGGACACCTCGACGAGGGAGGCGTAGCGATAGAGCGCGTCCTTGTCTCGAAGGAGGACGTATTCAAAGAGCATGCTTTGTGCGCGCGGACGCCATGCGCGACACACCAGGGAGCAGCTGGAGAGCGTGACCAGAGAAGTCTGGATGAGGTCGTAGCGTTCGTCGTACGCCGCCTCGATGACGTGCTCGCAGACCTCGGTTGGCAGCCGCGATTTGACATGCGAGAGAGCACTGTCGGTCATGGTGTGACAAGGGAGGCGTGGAACTGAGCAGAGGATAGAGCTGAGCGTACAGAAGAGGGGACTCCAGCGGAACCTGGGTGTAGTGTGTCAATACATGTGGCGTCGGGGGAGCGCACGGATCCTAGGACGGTGAGTACATACCCATGTCAGACACTAATTCTGAGGTCCACAAAGCGCGGTTTGCCGATCTAACTCTCTCCTGACTGCCTGCGCTTTCGCTATCGCTATTGTTGCGCACTAAGATGCACCCTCGTGGCCGGTACTGCTTCCATAACCTTCAAAATTCACACCGACAGATGGTGAATGTCATTACTTATGCGGCATTTGACGGTACACTCCTCACCTTCAGAAGCAAGTCTATGGGTGCCCAAAAAGATGCGATCGAAGTGATATGAAGCGTCCTGCACCACCTAGCGGTCTCACGTTGGGTCGCAGCGACAGGAAGAGAGAGAACGCATACTCACTTGCCATTGCGCGTCGCTGGGAGTCGCATCTTGAGTGACAAAGTCTGCGGGACTTGTGTTCGGCGGCGACAGAGCGTGGGATGGGCGTGGCACAGCCAACATATTCGCGCGAGACAAAGAACCAGCATGTCTCGGTTCGCTGATGGCGATGAAAGGTGACGTATCGTATTACAGACAATGCATATTGGTCGCCGCAGCTGTACAAGGTTCATAATCGCTATCAGTGAAAAATCCTGCTGCGCGGAGCTTGCGTACAATACCTGAATAGAACCACAACACGAGATAACTGTCAGACGTGTCCTATTTAGCGAACACGGGGACGTAAGGATGAGGTGAGCCGGAGTGGACAATTCGGCGCCAGAAGACATATATTGGATATTCCTCCGAGCTCTGAGACGTCGAACACCGCTTCAGCACGTATAGCAACAGTCCAGTCGTGGATTGAGAAGCAAAGACTCACCGAGGCAGTTCATTGCCCTCCAAAGTGCTCTGTCTTCGGGAGCGAGCTTGAAGACTGACATTGCGCCGAACTTGTACGCACGCTACACCAAGCGCAAGTTGGAGGACGCGATGGCGGACATACTGTAAGACTACGAGGAGATGTGGATGAGGATTGCGGCCGGAAGGTACGAGTCCGCCATCGCTCAAACAGCATTCCTTGGATATGCTGGAGCTTCTATGTGCTCGACGGCGGTGCGACATACGTGACGTGCGCAGCCATATTCATGTCTATAATCAGCACAGATGCGGAAAGGAACGGCCGAGAGCCCAAGGTTATGCGGTGAGAATCCAACGGCTTATAGATGTCTATGAGTAGCAGAAGAGCATAGTACAGTGACTTCAGTTGACCTCAATAATTTGACGCGCTTAGTTATGGTGGAAGCCGAATCATTTGGGCCCTTAGTTAAGGGAGCGTCGGGAAAACGCGCAAGTTGCGGTAGTGGACGCCCATGCAACACGAAGTCCGACAGCATACGGTAGTTGTCGGGCGGCACTACCCGTGACTGGCTTCGACGGTAGAGACTCATCGAGCGGGCGTGTCCTCCGTAGATGTCTGTAGAACCGCGCGTGGGGTTCGATAGTTCACTGCATATAATACTCGAGGTCGAATACCATTCACAGTCAAAAGCTGGAGGAGTGCGGCGGCGCTTACTCTGCTCGTCGTCATTGCCGGACGCAGTAAGAACACAATCAAGCTAATGCACGTCCTCGTTCTCGTATTCGTCTCCGGTGGGACCAGCGACGGGCCACCGCAGGGCCTACAGGGAGAGGCTGAGTCCGGGTGAGTTCTGTGGGGCAGGTTTATTGGGGTGAGTACGTCACCTCCTAGAGCCTTCTCAGCGTCATCAAGCTGTCAATGACGTCGTGCGGGGCTCTGGATAAGCAGGAAGAGTAGGGAAGACCAGTAGAAATGCGAGGGCGGCGCACGCCGACGGTCGAGAGCGCGACGACCACGTGACCGCATATACTCCGTTTACGGTAAGAGCCTCGCATCTCATAAGCTGAGTGCTGGTCCTCGCGTTTGCTCACCACTTCTTTCCTCCTCTCCACCACCATCTCTCCCCCTTTAGGTTCTACTGGCTATCGGCAGCTGCCTCCGCCACTGCTGTTGCTCAACCTCCGCGACCCGACGGCGCGGACCCCTTGTCCTCGGGGAGGCCGCACTTCTTGCTCGTCAGTCGGACGACGGTGAGTACTTGATCATTGCTCATTGCAATATGGTTGGCTCCCGTCAGGTACGTGTCGTCTTATTTCCCGTTGCTGTGCTTCATGCAGACTGCAAGGTAAGTAGTGACATGTACCTGTGAGAGAGTCAAGGTGCATGTCCTGTCCCGAAAGGCCATCGCGCGCGGCGCATATATCCTCGTCCCTACCCACTACACAGGTACGTCATCCGATTTCTGAGGTCCCTAGCTCGATTCAGCAGCCACCCCACATCTTCGGTATGGCGTCCACGTTCGTCCTGCACCGTATCATGCGCCCTCATTGGTGATTCTGGAGTTTCCGAGTCGGCTTTGCCGCATCGCATCCGAGTCGTGCTCACGGTTGTCGGCCTGCCCGCCTGGCAGTCTCCTTGCCCAGCAAGACACATATGCTGCGACTGGACGGCTCGTCTCGATGCACCTGGCTCTGCGTGATACCTACGTAGTGATCGCCGTCGATGTACTGTTGTCGCGCCCATATCCGAGTCAATATACCAGTGCTGCATCCATGCATCATGTGCGAACCACGGGCCCGCGTGCCCGGAAACGATCTATCAACGTTTGAACCGTCATGCTCTCGAATGCCGTCGAAGCGGCCGTTTGGATGCCATGCACGGTAGAGGCCCCTGCTAGGTTCTGTAGAGCTCGATAGACCCGTAGTGCAGGCTCTATCGACCTCTACAGAACCCCGGTGCCAGCTCTACGGTGCGCTACCGTGCTCCCCAGCCCCTTCCCCACGAATCTACAGAGTATTACTCAATTCTGTATATGTTATCATGCGGTGACAAACACCTACCAACCCTATAGATCTCTACGAGATCTGTCGTATACTGGGATCACCATTGACGGTTTCCCGACGAGGCGCCTAATCGCCCAAATATTTGGGCGCTCTCGTAAGGTCGCAGGCGACAAATATTGGCCAAATATTTCGTACGTAGGAAATAAGCCTGAAAGGCGACCCAAAAATACTCCCAAGAGGATTGAACCTGGGCCTAAAGAAGGCATACAAGACACCATCCAACTAGGCCACCAGGGCTTTCTTTGCCAGTGCCAGTAACAATGTATATCCCGTCTGGTGTCCTGGGTACAGTCATCTACGGCCGAACCGGGTTCGGCCGTAGATGACTGTACTTATTACTTAGGGTAAGTAAGTGTTCGATACATGGAAGGAGTAAGTAACTGTTATCGCATTGACATCAAGACATCTAGTTGGGCTGGAATTATGACATGCACAAGCAATTTATATATGGAGAAATCAAGCATCACAGTCAGTTGTAAACGGGATGATATGATGGACAATCCACATGTACTTAGCGGGCTCGTTGAAGTAGTGGATTGTCAGTAAGGACTTGTAGGGTTGCTGTTTACAACATTTAAATAGTCCTATGGCGCAGTTGGACTAAGTGTTGAAAGTTGTTTATGTGGTCACTCAATCGCTGGTTCAAGTCTCTTGCAGTGCATTTTTAGGTTGCTTTTACGCATTTCTCCAATTGACGAAATATTTGTTTGATATCTGTTGCCTACGATCACAGGAGATCGACCAAATATTTGGGCGTTTAGGCGCCTCCCTTAACTAAGGGCCCAAATGATTCAGCTTCCACCATAACTAAGCGCGTCAAATAATTCAGGGTAGCTGATACTAATGCATAGTAAGAAACAGAAGACGCGTACCAGACACGCTCGCATTTCCGGTCAATGGAGCAGGCTGAACTTGGAAGATACGGCCTCCGAGAGAAGGGCTGCCAGGCAACGACAACGTGAGTTCGCGGGGCAATCCAGAGCATACAACATACACCGGCACTTACCTATTGGGCATGGAGTCGTTCATCGCTCCACAATACGTGTGATCGGAAGCCGTTGGCTTCAACCATCCTCATTGAATCTCACTTCGTAAAACTGAAGTGGCGCAGTTCATCTTGAACTATACAAGGGCACAGGAATGGCGATCAGGGCTTCTTTCTCACAAAGCCGTAGTTCACGAAAGTGACTTACTCACTTGCTCTCAAGTGCTTTGACGGCAACGTCCTGGAGCACGTCCGTCGACGATGTGAGTTGACCTCTCTAGATCTGCAGACAGGACATTCGTCTTCAAGCGAAAACTCTCCCAGGGTTGATATGACTGACATCAGCCTGATTATACCTCTGAGACTGCGTAAGGGATGGCATGGCGATAGACTATGGTCTGCGAAGCTGAACAGCTGGCGTGAAACCGCAGCCTGCCCTGGAGCGAGGTCTGCTCAAAAAGAGGCGAAGCTCACTTTAACAGGCTTAGTCACGAGCTGCGGTCGAAGTGAACGAGAACACTCACTCTCCGGCATGTTGACTGTTGGTGTACCGTGACAATGCCGATGCGGGTATTAGCCCGACACAGTGAGCCTGTGCAAAACTATCCACTGCTGGGATTCCGCCTTGCACGGGGACAGAGTCAGTCCCGCTACAAGGTGTTTGCAAGCTCGGAACCTATGAGACATGGCTTCAGCATGGACTGCACGACCTGCTGGAGTTGCACGGAACGCACCCTTGCAAAACTGGAGCAGAGAGCTTGTGGGAGCGGTCTGCGCGCATGTACATCGGTTCCGCGCATTGATGTTGTTGTGCCAGTTTTCAAGGACAATCTGACTGGGGTCAGTGGACGTGGTGCAATGATTTGGTAGTGCAGAGTTTCATGACAAGAAAGGACGAGCTCGAGCGGAGCAATATGGCATAGGCGCTTAGTAGTTTTGGGCGGTACATACCGAGTCGATGTCACTCCTTGAACTCCTTCTCCTACTCTCATCTCTCGGACGCTTCTGGTGACCTGTCTTGCTGTCCTCTGCTGCGATAACTACACTCCAAAGGCGAATGTCTATCTCTTCATCCTCGGCATTCAGTTCTGACCAGCGACGTGGCTCGTCGGCACGACACTGGCACACCAGACATCGGGAGGTCTCTGCGGCCGGACCTGCCGATGCATCCGGGCAATCACGATCTTGGGAGAGCAGGGTGCATCGGTTATGGAGAGATGATTGGGTTGTGGATAGTAAATGTAAGGTGAGTGCAGCTGCTAGATCTCCGCGAACTTGTCTCCTACGTCCAAGCCTACCTCGTCGGGTCGACTGTTGAATGGCCAAGATATGCGGACACAGGGCCTACCTTGATCGCCATCGGAAGGCATACGGGTACAAAACACCCTACGCACGTCCTCTACCATACATCACATGTTCCGACTCTGCTGTGACGATCTCCATGTCCTCGGTTGTCTATGCTACGCTGTCTGGGAATTAGCATTCCGTGTTCGGCCTCGACAAGACATCTGAGGTCACCCTCCGGCACTTGAATGACCCGCAGAAGACGCAGCTATACGCTTCACCATGAGCGCAATCTGCCATTGCCTTGAAGGCGGCGGGTATCCATCGCCCACAGCGGGAGACCGTATAATCTTCCGATCAAGGTGAGTCCCCGAGTTCTCTGCTTCAGGAGACGCATACCTCGTGATTTCGGGGTATACGCGGCGGGCGAATTTGGGCAGTCACTGCTCTATCCGCTGAGCTAGGCTTGGGATTGGTCGGCGATGCGGGCTGTCTGGTCTCACCTCTAGATACAGGCGGCTTGAAAATGACGGCCAATACTCCCGTTCATGGTGAGAATGCGGCTTTCGTGGCTGGGGTTCCTATTAATCGTCCAAGCGCGGCTCTGTCGATCCGATGTCAGAGTGTGTGTCGGTTTCCACCTGGGCTAGCGTCGCGGGTGACGTCGGTGTGCTGTTGCGAGCCTACGAATTCAGACAGTGCGGTCGCATGTCGCATGTCGCCTTCGACTCGGACCGGATGGTAGCTTGGGTTTTGGAGGCGCAGTGGGCTTTCGTGATGATCATCTATGCGCTGACGGGTCACTATCGAAGAGTTTCATTCATTGCCCTCCATGGGCTTCGTACACTGGCAGAGGTTTCGGTCTCGTTTGAGCCGTTGGGTGTGGGTGAGCTCCGTCTCGACCGAGTCCACAGTATCGTGAGTAGGTCAGACATTCAAGCAGGGTGTCGCCTGTGTAAGATTCTCGTGCCACCATTGTGGCGAAACTTGAATAAATACAATTCCTTTGAATACATCCAATCCTTGCAGCTCATCTGTCCCGGGACCGCAACATTTGTTCTAGTCACTTTCTGACCGTCTTTCCAACGCGCCCCCGTCAACCGACACAATAGGGATGGTCTACTTACGCTAAGGGAACATTGTAGGTCGAAATTCGGTTAGTCTACACAAGTGTTGGTGGGACAGCATGCTTACCTTTAGCGATTGTTTCTCGTATTTATCTATGGTGTCGCACAATATGACGTTGCTGTTCCTGACCATGGCCTTCTCCCAGTCGTCGGCTTGGGACACCGAGCTGGGGAACTTCCAGTTGCAGTCAATGACGCCGTTGTATCGCCCGAGCCGGAACTTGGTGCTCCCTTCAACTCCGTTCATGGTCTCGACAAGGAGGTGACAGGGATAACATGTGGATTGGCTGCAGGCATTGTACGACGTGGACTCGATGTTCCTCTCGACCAGATATGAGATCAAAGTGGCTTCGGGATGGGTTGTGGCTTGGATCTGGAAAGTGGCAAGGCCATTCGAGATGTCGCAGACAATGCCCTGGTCTACGCAGCCCGTGTAGAATGCGTGACCACATTTGAGTTTAGCAACGATGCGGGTAATCAACTCATCCAACGACACTTCGTTGAGAGCAGGGCAAAACGAACGCAACTCCTGATAGGAAAGCTCGTCGAAAGTGACAGAGACTGGCTCCGCTTGGTTGCCAGGCGCAGTGGACTCCGCTGCCCAGGAGTGCGCGGAGATCCTGGCGGGACTTCGCACCCTGCATCAAGTCCTCTAGAGCTCGGCTGAGCAGACTGACGTGACTAAGAGCCACGGAGGTACCTCGACCTGTGACGCGGCGCATGAGAATTGCGCCCGGACGGTCAGGATGGGCGGTACGTACCTGCGATGTCGTCGAGGAGCTTGGTGGGCTCTGGATCCTTGATAATGGTGACCACTTCGGTTAGATTTGCGTGGAGCTGTGGTATGAGGGCCACTCTCGCCTCAGTATTGGCTGTGGCGACATATCCCAGAAGAGATTTGATTGCACGTTGAGTCTTTGTGAGTATATCGGCGTCTTCGCCCTCATACACATCCTGGTTCTCTTCCTCATCTGCCTTTAGCACTTCAGTGATCTTCTCCTTCGCCTGCCGGAGTCGCGAAGCGTAATATTTCACGATTTCGTCAACGTTGTGGCCACAGATACGATAACCGTGACGTAGCAGCTCCACTTCGCTCTTGTCGGTGTCGCCGTGGAGGCCTGGGGAAATCCTGGCAAGTAGGGCGAAAACGGCCTCGACGGCGGTACGCTGGGGTGGAGAGACGACCTCCTTCAAGACAATCAAAAACTGGAGGTGCGGCGACAGGGAATCGCGTGCAATGGCGATTTGTTGGGGTCCGCATGTAAGATGAGTGATAGTAAAAACTGCATCCAACAGGATGTCATTGGGCTCCCTCTTCTGACTTTTGTACCAACTGAAGGGGTATTTAGGCCACTAGATTACCCCACGGTCTGTGAGCATAAGAAGAAGGATTACAAGGGATCGTTACAGTACCGGATAAAAGCCATCACAGCACAATATGTGCGCCCCCGAGGAATTACAATCACTCCTGTGATGAGCGTACAACGCCAGCAGCGCCCGGTTGATCATTGCAAGACTCATATTGGTCAAACTGAGGAGAGTAATCACGGCTGCAGTGAGTCATCGTCCTGCCCTTGAATAGTCCAAACTTACAGGATATATACGATTTGTAGATCTTCGTCAGCGAGCTGTTGGGAGGAAGAAAATGGGGATAGGTATGGACCTGCGCAAGAGGTCCTGCCTTTTATATCCCTCCGAACCTGGTACCATATAAGGAAGGAATCCTCCTTGCTGTCCTGTCGGGATAAGCCAACGTATGAACCCGACCTGTACGGTGTCAGCAAGTAAGCAAATGATAGCTCCGCAAGTGTACTCCGAGAATACTGCCCTATCGTTCCTCGCTACCGCTCGGACGCCTACCCAATAATCATTCTCTGTGGTCTGAATCAGAAGGGGAGAGAGCCTGTGTGGGTGCGCCTGATACGTTCGTGGATGGGTCTTCATCATTCTGTCTCAATACTGAGATCTCATGGGCATCATTAGATGTGAACTTCGAACATCGCCATATCATTTCTTCCTTAAGCTTGGACATCACTGCTTCACCTGACGACGTCTGGTACAAGTGCCCTTAGTAAGCGTGCGATGTCGTAGACACTACGTAGTAACATCTCGACACTCAGTTCTCATGCTGAACATCATCATTCGATATTGGGCGGTATCATTCCCTCACATCATTCTCTAAAGCTCGGAGCTCGCCAGGATTCCTACTTGACCCACCATGACCATTCTCTCCTTGTCCCTGCGTGGAGACATCTCCTCACATTCAACCAATACTCGAATCATTACTCCTGAAACACAGCAGTTGTTCGTTGTTGCCCTCGTCGAGATGTTTGCAGGGCAGCATGCTCTGTCGCGACAAACCTGATCACGAGTATGACCGGACACTTAGTATATAATAGGTACTGCGAACCCGTAAGATAGTATACACCTCCTCCGTACCCCAGCCAACAACTCTTCTTCCTTTTCGTATACACAATCATCTCTTATACCTCCCAGCAGCCACTTCCCACCGCTCTCCATGTCTACTAGTACTCGTGGCCCGAAGCCTACTAGTATGAGCGACCCCGAAGTCGTTCAGAGCGATCCCGAACTCGTTCAGACTGCAATCGCGGTGCTGAACGCCTGTACCCAGAAGTCCCGCAAACATCTCGAGACCAACATCCCCCGTCATGCTAAACTCCCGCAGTCATTCGGCCCTGGAACCCCTCTCCTGTATTGGCAGAAGCACTTCCTTGACGCGCTCGCTGCTCTTTGCGCCTATAAGCCCAAGTTGGATGTCTTCACATCAGCGTTTGCGGTGCTCCCGCATGCCGAGGGTAGCGAGGAACGCGACGAACGGACCAAGGTCGGGCGTAAGGGGAAGAAACCAGTAGCTCCTGATGCTCCGCAGCCCCAAGCTGAAACGCATTTGCTACTCTCCAGCAATCGGAGTATTCAGGACGTCTCGAACAACGATGTCGATACAGAGATCCGGAAGCTGTTGAACAATCTCCGAGAGATCTGGCAGGCGGCAAAGGGGCTGAAGGCTTCTGACGGAAGCCTCGAACTCATGGACGAGAGGAAGGAATACAGGAAGCTGTGGGACGCAGAACAGGGCTTCATCAAGAACGCCTACATGTTCTGCTACCCCAAGCTCTTCCACCGTTTGAGGAAAGGCGGTCACTTCAAGACACTCCTCGATGCCTTGAGTGAACAACTGAACCAGAAGCGCACCGTACCAGTGCCGCTAGAGGACTCGGGGCTGTCCACGCTCACAGAGGACATACAGAATCTGTACGAACAAGGGTCTCAGGCGGCCAGTGCAGTCGGGGATGCCCGTGCTACTGTCCCAAGGAGGCGGAGCCGGCGTGCCACGCAGGCCCTTCCGGAAGTTCCTATTGGCCACGAACAAAGAGCATCACTCGACTTGGTCAAGCTCCATATGACCGCTCACTCTCTGTTGACTAAACTCAAAGACACTGACATGATGGGCTTTTTGGACGCATTCGGTTAGTACCTAATAACCTGCATGAGCTCACAGTCGCTGAGTGCCAGTTTTCCAGCATATGCGGATTATGCTGAACTGCAGTGGTGTCCCCCGACGGCTTTGCGGCTCGTAGATAAGGCATGCGCCTTAGCCCGGTCTGTGAACAACCTGGCTTCTGCGGTAGCCTACCTCTCATCCGAAGGCCTCCTTTCTGACGATCACTTCTCTCCTACGTGGGTGTGCAGGGATGCCCCTGTGTCTGAGTTCAGAGTAATCCCGGACGCGGCCGCGTTCCATGTTCGTTATAAGACGCTCGAGGACCCCCAA
The DNA here is from genome assembly GCA_022592435.1 of Cerioporus squamosus. Classification (NCBI taxonomy): domain Eukaryota; kingdom Fungi; phylum Basidiomycota; class Agaricomycetes; order Polyporales; family Polyporaceae; genus Cerioporus; species Cerioporus squamosus. The sequence goes on from JABYQS010000040.1 coordinate 118,248, forward strand.
AAGCCGGAAATGACTTTGAAGAACTGGCAGGAGGTGATGGACTATGTTCGGGGATATGCCCGGAGCAATAAGGCATTTGGATGGCCGTTGCCGAGGAATCCTGACCGTGCAGGGGTCTACAAGCACCAGTCTGGAGTTCATTGCGAAATCAAGATCATCGTATACACGATTCAGAAGGGTCTTCGCCTGGACCCTTCATATGTCGGTGGTTCGAAGCTGTGTTGCGTGGCGTGCTACCTGTTTATACAGGCATACAACAAGGTGCACACTTCCGAGACAAAGCTTGAGCAGTCCGAGGATACGCCCATCTATGTGCTCGGTTGCCATCAGAACTGCTACGCCGCGTGGCGTGCGCCCAGTGAAGATTCAACTATGGCCGCTAAACTGGCACCTGTCTATTCGGAGATGGCGCAGCAGCTCTTTCTACTCATTGCGAACACCTGGAAGACGCGTGAATCTCAAGTATCTCACGAGCGGAAGTGGTCGGACAGCACAGCCGGGTCAGACACTAGAGCAGTTGGGCCCGCGCTCTCCGGAGAAGAAGTTCATACAGGCTCAGACTGAGTGCGTAGTCTTCCACTGTATCCTCAATAAGCTCCGAGTCACTGATCACACGACTCGCTTTTCCAGGGAGCTCGGGACATGCCGCTTAGAGCAGGAGTGAAGGTTGTAAGATTACTGATGATGAAGTGAGCGTTCTCTCTCGTGTAACCGCGCGAGACGCAATGACTGACCCTATCCCAATCGGTGCAGTATATACCCCGACAAGGAGCATGATGACTGGGCCGAAGGATTGACGATGTATTTGTTGCGATCCCAGAATGAATATTTATGAATCGCGATTTGCCCTCGAGCCGTCCGTACACGCTCCATTGAGCCATATTCACACTGGAGGTGGCGTGTGCAAATACGTCCCGCTGCTCCCCAGGGAGCATCTCTGTACTGTCCGATAGAGCGTGCAGTCAGCATGTGGGACCGACGCCACTCGGACAGCCCAACCACGCATCGGGTTACTCGGATACGGTTAGCCTTGGCTGCTTTTATCGGGCTTACAACAGACTGCCAGACTGTGAGCTGACTGGGACGCGTACAGTTCGAACTGAACAGTATCCGGATGTAGTATTCACTTCGTTCAGACGCTGTGAAACGCGCAGGAGGAAATAGGGCGACGGCAAGATGGAGTCGCTGCTTAACAGCAAACCAACGCGTCACTGAAGGGCGCTCGGGCTTCGTCAAACCAGACACGGTGTTTCAAAGTCCACCGAAGCAGGATAATACTTTGCGCATGCAACGAGAAGGACAGGAAATCAAAGTGCTTACCCGCGTGAGCCTCGAGCACGTCCGATCGCCAACACACTGCGAAACCTAAGTCTCGCGAAGTGAGATGACACGCCGCAATCCAACCTGATACATCGTGTGTGGGTGGCGAAGCCGACATGAGTGCACGAAGGGAGATGTCAGTAGTAGTTGGAGGAGGAGGAGGAGATGGCATCATAAAGAGGGTATATGCGATCGAAGCCGATAGCCTTGGATCCTAACAAGGGCAAACAACACTACCGCCCAGTGCCACTGCCAACTACCCATGCGGCCGTCTCGCCCGACAACTGCTACTAGCTACCATATTGCTAGGCTGAACCATTCTCTGGCTTCCACATACTAGTCTGCACCAGATCTGCCTGATATCTTCTCCTCCAGTCCAGCCGCGTCCTCGCCACGTCATGACCCGCACGAGCCAACGACGTGCGTATCGCTCGGAGCTTGAGGGGATCTCTGGAGACTCTTCGGTACGTTTGCGCAACATTTAGGTGTGACCGAGGCTTATTCCAGAACAAGTGTCCAGGTCTGTTGAACTATGGTTATGCTGTGTCAGCTCGGGTAACGGGAAATGAGGCGAACTGGTTGTCAAGACGGCTTTCACGAGGCACTGCAATCTGCGATGGATTCCCTTGCACGCTAGAAGACCGCTGACACCTTGCTAAACCCCGGATCACCCCCGTCCGTCTGACAGTCCAACATAGAGTGTCATCTTGGGCTAATCGTGCGAGGACCGTCGACGTCTTCGATACACGACACGCGCCTCATCGGACAACCGCTTCTGGGGTCCTGTGCATTCTCGTGATTGTGTCGAGATGTACTCTTCCGGAGAGTGGTGATGGAACACAAGGTACGCTGAGGCCAAACTCACTCGTTATCTCCATACGCTCAGGCAGGTTTGCACAGTGGAACTGTGAACACTGTCACTCATTATCGTGGCGGTGACCCATTGACTATCCAAGCTGTAGTTGCAGTAATACCTGCTTCAGTTCTCCCCCACTCCTGTCAATGTCCATTTGTTCCACAGCAGCTGCAAAGATGATCGCCTCCGCGTTCCGACGATCTCGAGTCCAAAGGTGGCAACTTCACATGGTGAGTCAATACTCAAGTCTATGATAACAACGTCCAGATACCCACCTTCCCTCCGCCCAGGTGCACTTGTATATACGACGGAGAGATACAGCGCATCACCGTGCACGCCGTTCGTACAAGTAGAGAACCCGCCGGCTCAACTGTCCTTTCGCTCTACGTGCATTCAATGGCCGAGTTCCATATCCGCGAACGCGAGAACGATGTTCCGCACAACGGCCTTGTCTCCACCTTATTGCCGACATACACCGTACGTACCACCTTGATTGCGACTCTCGTGTCCCGCTGATACACATCGCCAGTCGTAACTCGTATCTCGAGCCTACCCGCGCAGTCAGCTGGGAGCGAAGTCGTACTCGGATGCGGGTCCCAAGAGGTCCCAAGACATAGTCGGGACCGGATATCGCGGCACACCAGGCTAGAGACGAATCAGTGAGCTCTTCCCCATGCATACACATTCGGCGCAATCTTACCGTGTTCTAGTTCGCCCGACCGAGCGGAGTGGTGCACGGAAATCGAGTACTACCCTCGTCTGTTCGCATCGCGCTCACCGCACCTCAATAGGCGCCGCCAACGTCGACATGGAGCGCGTCGATTGGCACGAGCGCTCTCCCACTCTCCACTATCCCTCTATTGACAGACGTACTACAACGCCCCTCAGTGAACACTGAGAGAAGGAGCTAACGGAGACCCTCGCCTCCGATTTTGGCGTTGTCGCCCCATCGAAGCGCATTGTGGCGGCATGCGGGCAGCTCGGGCCATCTCGTGAACAAGCCTGGAGGATGCTCAAGCGGTAGGTGTCGCAGCACCTCTGTATCCTTCGTAGCCACTTCCGAGTGTTCTTCGTGCTGACACGTCATTGCGCGATAGGGCCAATCTGCGAAAGTGCATCCGTTTCCAAGGAGACTGCCACCGTCGTCGAGATCCTGCGGGAAGCCGGGGCTGAGGGTCTCCACGTGGATGAACTCCCTCAGTAGATCCTACTGTTGCACCCGCAGGCGAATCGTGCTGTGGGTGACAGATCACTCATGACGCCCGCTGATGCCATCGACGTCAAAAATGCGCTCAAGACAAGCTCTGACCAGGGCGAAGCGAAGCTTGACAAGAAGTGGGTCGCACCCTTCAACCTCGCCTTCAACATGCAGCTCGGGTACCTCCCGTAGCTGGAGCAGTCCGGGAACGAGGCCCGTTTCCCCCGCTTCGGGCATGCTATGACAGGCACGCGGCAGAGGGAGCCGAAGAACTTCATCCTCGAAGGTGAGCGAGGCAGCCGGGTACGACGCCGGCCAGACTGCCACCATCGAAGCTGCGTTCAGACGACTCACAAGAGTCCGTCAGTTAATCAATCCAGTGATACTCTGATGCTCTGATCTTCGACCTCCTTCTCCCAGAGCCGAGACCTCTGCGCCGCCATGCTCGATGAATTCCCGACTGTCCGGTGCAGCTTCGCACTTGCGACCAACGGCGGCTGTCGAGTCCTGCCAGGGGCAAGGTAACCAGCAATCCCAACGGCCGCGTCTGACCGACGTGCATCTCCTGGACTGCTCACCAGCACATATGTACGCCAAACGTTCGTCATAAACCTTGCTCCCATCGCCATTAGGTAACCTCCGCCGTTGAGACAGCACTCACCGTGTTGTTGGCCTCTCCAGCACCCGCCTGGCGGTACTGGTACTGGCCGACGTATTCACAACGTTGGCAACTTACAACTACGTCGCGTCGCATGGACAGGGGAGGTCATGAGTACTGGGCCTTGGGTATGGTACGTCTCTGTTCACTATCTTGTCGCTCGTATCCCGGCGGCTATGCCTGCTGGCCATGCGAACATCCTCCAGCCACTCGAGCTGTACTCCAGGGGGCCAGCCGGAGTAGGATCTCTGGCCTAGTGGTAGCTCTCCTCTCCGCACTGTATGTTGATCATCGTCCGTCACAAACCCGTCTCTTCTGACATTTAAGCAGGCTTTGCGCAAACGTGCCTCTGACCTCCGAATCGTCCTTCGGCTCAAACGGCCCTTTCGCCACCTCGCCAGACGCGCCCCTTACGTGCAGACGCCTCGGCTACGAGCTCTCGCGTCCCGCGTCCCGCTGATAACACATCGTCATCTTCTGGACTGTCCTCTCACTCCTGTACCATCACGAACCCTCATCTCAAGCCCGCCCGCGCTGTCAGCTGAGGCTTCGGAAGCATTCAGAACGCTAGCTGCTTGCAGATCAGATTGACGCCCTCTCCGAATTGGCAAGTCGTGCTCGAGTCGCTGTCGAGCGGTTCCCCGCGTACCAAGACATAGGGACACGATGTGTTGTGGCGCCAGGATAAACATAACTCGGTGAGCTCTTCCCCATGCTTACACACGCGTCGGCGCAATTTATGTAACGATGTTCTAGTTCGTCCGATGGTGCCCAGAGGTCCGCGAATATCGAGTATCCTCGTCTCTCCGCAATTGCAGAACGCTCGTATCCCCGTGCTCTTGCGTCGAAACGCGCAACTTCGTCCTCACAGTGAGCTCAGGAGCTGTCGCAATGACTTCGGAATGACAAGTTGTACTCCAGTCGTTCGATGCGGGTCCCCAGACATAGCTGGGACAGGATATCGCGAGGCGCCAGGCTAAACATATCTCAGCGAGCTCTTCCCCATGCACCCGCACTCGGTGGAAGCTCACAGTGTTCTAGTTCGCCCGAGTGGGCTAAGCGGTTCGCGGAAGCAAAGCACGCTCGTCTGTTCTCCATCACGGCACATTCGTATGCCGTCACTCGTATGTCGGCCGTCATCAATTCTTTACCCCAGCAGCAGAGATATAAGGAAGGCGTGCACAGTCCGGCGCGGGGTCACTGTCAGTCGTGTTCGCCCAACATGACTTTCGCCTCCCTTCGCGCCCTGCACGCCTTGATAGGCGCCGCCATCGACGACATGGAGCGTGTCTATCGCGAGCGCTCTCCCAACCTCGATTATCCCTCCATCGACAAGCCGTACTACAAGGCTGCCGAGCACACAGCAGAGGAGGAGCTTGCAGAGACCCTCGCCTCCGAGGTTGACGTCGCCGCCGCATCGAAGCGCATCGTGGCGGCATGCGGGCAGCTGAGCCATACCGTGAACAAGCCCTGGTTCGGGCTGATGGAGGATGTTCAGGCGGTACGTCTCGCAGCGCCTCCTTCCTGTCCTTAGTGCCCACTTCTTATCGGGCGTGCTGACGCGCTGCACCTCGATAGGGCCAATTTGCGGAGTGCATTCGTTTCATGGAGACCGCCAACGTCGTCGAGATCCTGCGTGAAGCAGGTCCCGAGGGCCTACATGTCGACGAACTTCTGAAGCAGATCTTGACGTTGCGCCCGAAGACGAATCCTGCTGCAGGCGACGGACCCCTCACGCCAGCGCACCTGGGTCAGTGCCCTCCTATATGCGATGCAGCTGAGGTCAGTCGCTGATACCAGAGCAGGGCACATCTTGAGGCTGCTCGCGACTTCCCACTACTTGCGCGAAGTAAAGCCGAACGTCTTTGCGAACAACAGGGTGTCGTCGTACGTCGACAGCGGCAAGTCTGTCGCATATCTTCGCGAGTCGTGAGTTTTTTCCAATTGTCTGTCCGGATGGACTTAGATCGCTGACCACTGGACCTCTCTAGACCAGACAAGAAGTACACCGATACTGATGGTGTAGCAGCATTCGTCGCCTTGACGTACGTCCCGGCCCATCCACCTCCCGTCCTCTTCCGTTCAGTACTGAGACTATGCTCGCACCTGCAGGGGCGACGAAGCGATCAAGTTCTGCGCCTGCTTGACGGACTGGGCGCTCCCCGACCTCACGCCCACCGATGCCATCGACGTCAACTACGCGCTCAAGACGACCTCTGACTCTGACCAGGGCGAAGCGAAGCCCGGCAAGAAGTGGGTCGCACCCTTCAATCTCGCCTTCAACACGCAGCTCGGGTATTTCCCGTGGCTGGAGCAGCCCGGGAACGAGGCCCGTTTCAACCGCTTCGGGCACGCTATGACTGGCACGCGGCAGTGGGAGACAAAGAATTTCATCCTCGAAGGTGAGCGAGATAGCCGGCGCACTGCGGAGGAGGAGGAGACGTATTGACTGACGTGGTCGACTTCGCAGGCTTCTCCTGGAAGGACCTGCCGGAGGGCTCGGTCTTGATCGACGTTGGCGGCGGCATTGGCGCTACTTCGATCATCGTGGCGGAGGCCCATCCGCACCTCCGCGTGGTCGTGGAGGACCGTGAGCAGGTCGTCTCTACTGCTGTCTCGGTACGTCTCCTCATTGCGCGTTGCGATTGAACGGGCCATCGTCTCACCATACTGCACCTTGGACAGGCCTGGGGACCGCAGTACGCGCCACTCTTCGAGTCCGGACGCATGTCGTATCGTCCGCGCGACTTCTTCGCGTCGTGGGATCCGCTTACTCTCCCGGAAGGCAAGACCATCGACGCCCCCGCCGTCTTCATGGTCCGGCTCGTCCTCCACGACTGGGCCGATGACGACTCGCGAAAGTGAGTGCCACGCTCCACATTCCAGCCACGAATCAGAATGGTGCTCATCTGACTTACAACCCACACCTTAAGGATCCTGAGTCGACTCCGTGCAGCTGCCAGTCCGGACACGAAGCTTCTGATCGGCGACATGCTTCTCCCCTACGCTTGCCACGACGATGCGTCTCCGGAGTCGTCCTTCGCGCCCAAGGACTCGCCGCTCCTGCCCAACCTCGGAACGGGGAACATCCATGGCTATCTCATCGATATCATGGTGAGCGACCTTCTTCATACACTTGATCGGTGCTCGTGGCTGCAAGGGAGCTGATATCGGACCCGTGTAGATGATGGGCATGTTCGACGCGCGGGAGAAGACGGTTGCCGAGATGTCCGCGTTGTTGTTGTCTGCTGGGTGGAAGGTCACGGAGATCAGGCGGACGCCCGGGAACCTGTGGGCGTACACGACTGCGGTTCCTGTTTGATTCTGGTATTCGTAGAGGAAGAAGGTGCGTCACCGATTGGCATGTGGCGAGCCAACTGTTACCGACTTTGCTCACTGTACGTTCAACAGTATCCCTATGTGTGCACTGTACTTCTAATTGGCTTTCACGTGTTGCGCGCATGCACTGCATGATATGAATTGGATCAAGCTTCCCACACAGCTACATGTCGATACGCCTCGGTGTCGCGACTGCTAGTGAACGAAGCCAAGACGTCGTCTCGAGTCAACTGCACCTGCAGCTGCAGGTCCTCGCTTCCCAGCTCGTTGCTGAGGTCTTCATCTTCCGTCTCAGAATCGCTGTCGTGGTCGCCGTCCACGACCACCGCTTCGCCACCTTCTCCCTCGACAGTATCGTCCGGAGCCTCTGCCTCTCCCTCTTCATCAGATTCGGAACCGGACGAGCGGCGCCACAGCAGAGCCGTCATCCCGTCTCCCTCATACGCGTCCGGCCAGTCGTCATCGTCGAGAATGCGGCGACTCCAGCAACGATCGCGGGGCACCAGTGCGAACGCCGTCTGCGCCACGACCGCCCGCGGGAGCCGATAGTACAGAACCTCGTCCGAGTCCTCTTCGAGATACGCCGGGCTGCAGATGGCCGGCCAGTCTGGGCTGCGGGTCGACGTCCGGGTGCTGTGCTTCCACTGAGGGCCGGGAAGCCGGGACGTCGCGAGCAGGCGGACGGAATGCAGGGAGGGCACCTGGCTCTGCGCGTGCATGATCTGTTCGCGCAAGGTGCGGTGCTCCGGGTGCGGGCGCGGGAGGACCTTGTCGTGGATCTCGCACCAGAGGTCGAGGTAGCGCAGCGTTGGAGAGTGCAGGGTGATTTCGAGCATCGAGATGGGCACTCCCAGTCCGTTCGGCCACGCCGCGACCATGGCCAGCGGGATGACGAGGTGCTCGAGCTTGGGGCATGCGACCGCCAGCGAGTTGACCGCGTTGCATTGCGACTTCTTGAGGGCGTCGTCGAGGGGATAGAGGTGCAGATAGGTGAGGCCGTGTCCGACGGTGTTTATGAGCGAGTCGACGGCCGCCCACTCGCGGAGCATGATCGTGAGGCGGGCGAGGAGCGGCATCTGCCAACACGAGCGGATGTGGCTGTCGATGTCTGACTCCAGCTCCGTCCCGTAGTATAGCTGTAGCTCCCTGAGTCGGGGCAGCTGGAGCGACGGCATGCTGATCAGCGTATGACATGCCGAACATCCTCTAGGGGGGCCGAGCGTAAGGGACTCGATCCTCTGCGCCGAGGCAAGGAGGTGGTGGAGGCATCGGACCGTCGCGCAGTCGAGGGGTACGCCGAGGTTTAGAGAGCGGAGACCCGAAGCGAAGCATCGTGCGAGGAGCGGCTCGAGCTCTGGCGAAAAGGATTGCTGGTACAGCCATGTCGGGTTGAACCAGCCGTAATATTGGGCATCGTGCTCTTCAAAAGGGCCGACGATAGGGAAGTTGGCGTGGGGTAGGTACGAGCAAAATGAGAGATACGTGCTCTGCGATAGGATGAAGGCAAGATCTTCTCGGAGGACGTCGGCGCAGGGAAGCCACACGGGGCAGGAGTCGATGCGGATGGTCTTGACCGACAACGCAAGTTTCGCGCCGAGGTCGGCGGATCGTAGGGTTTGGGCGAGAGCGGATATCTGGCCCATGCGACGGATGACGATGTCCTCGTAAAGTATCTCCATGCCCGGCCAGTAGGTCGCCTTGCACAGTAAAGGAAGCGCTTTCTTGAGTCGAAGCTCCCGTAACCAAGGATTGTTGGCGCCCTCCGAGATGGAGGGATCGTACTGATGGTGCGGTGGGAGGACCTCCTTGAATATGCGGCGTATGAGTTCCACCGGAAGGTCTGAAAAGCTTGGATTCACCGGAGTCGCTGAGTCCGGTTGCCACTGCCGTCGTAAGATGCGTGAGTCTCGTAACCGTGGTGAGCTCGGATAGCTCCTGAAGGCCTGAACACTCACTCCTGTCTGGCGCATCAGAGCAAGCATGGCCGATTTCATCGCAGCATGCTCTCTACGTAGAAGCGCTAATTCCTGTTGATGTCCAGTCAGATACTCAGATTCAGCCAAAAGGCAGAGGAATGGTGACGTACCGGGCATAAATCTGTCACTTGCCCCTCGAGAGAGCTGATATGCGTCTCATGCACCTCGATGTCCCGCTTGAGCTTTGCATTCTCTTTCCGCAACTCGGCAACTCCTGATAGGATGCCGTCTAGTAGATCGTCCATACGAGTAGTCTCGCTCGGCATGGATTATACCCAAGGACTGCGAGAACCTGACTGCCCGAGATTGCCTTGAGCTGGTTTCGTCCATCTACGTCAATTTGGACACGCCGCGTTCTATAATGACATCGACACTTACCGGTACTTACCGCTGGTGCGAGTAGACCACCGTGGTCCTTAGGAGATTATGACGTGGAAGAAACACTCGCCCGCGTGGCGAATGCATGTATCTGACCTATCGGATCAAGCTTCATCCGGTAGGTCCAAGGCTGGCGCTCTGGCGAGTCCGAGCATCCTCAGTCTCGCGATCACATATTGCAGACGTTTGTCATACGCAACAAGAGACGTAAGAGCATAAGTACGATTCACACTCATCGTCCAATTAGTCGCTGAAGAAGATATCTGCATAAGTACTTGGGCGGTCAGTTTACATTCCGGCGTCCGTTTCGCGCAAGATTGAGACTCACTTCGTATGCCGCTGATATGGTCCGCGTCCGCATCGTGCAGGAAATCCAGCACTGACTGACCGTCTCCTGCAGACATCTCTTGCGGCTGCCGGCCACGATCTCCTGACCCGATCCGCCACCAGCGACTGGCTGTCCGCGTCCTCCCCTCGTGCGTAAGGAGCACTAGGATCAGGGAACTCTCCGGGAATACCCAGTTCGAAGAAGCATAGCGTCGGGATGGCATCTGCCAGGCGCTGCGGTAGGCTGGCGGCGAACTCAGACACGACTTGGTGTGTGAGCAGCCGCTCTTGATGCAGCAGAGCCTCCGACTTGCGTTTGGAACCTCCAGCCACACCCTTCTTGAACGCTTTCTTGTCAAAATTGATGTGAGGTCGGACCTTCAGATACACCAGCGGGACCGTTCTGAACGATACCCCAAAATCGTCCTGCGAGTCGGCGCGATGTCAGTGGGCGAACGTGAGACCGAAACTCTAGCATGTAACTGTACGTACCAGCCACGAAATCGAGGACTTAGCGCTGCTCTTGACAGTAAGTGACAAGCGTAAGCAGCGGAGCCGCTGCGCGCTGTCCGCGAACTCCGGCCAGAACGTGGCCGGGTCCTCTCCGACCGTCAGGTACAAATCGGCGCTGACTGGGGAGAGGATGCGGAAGGCAGAGATCAAGTCCGCAGCGCGATTGGGGGGCGTGCGAGCGGTGATCTTCAAGTGGTCGGCGGTCGCGGAGATGGCGTCAAGGAAGTGGCTCAAGGTAGACATCACGTTGAATTCGAGGCGACGGACGGGAGGCCAGGGGCGCGGCGGCTCGGTCCATGGCTCGGTCGGTGGATCACTCCAAGTCGGCCTGTGTGGTTGATATATGACCGATACCCGCTGCAGATTTGGAGTGAGGGAGACGAGGTCCACGGCGGGAAGAGAGACCTCGTGCAGCGTGAGGTTCAGGAGTGATGGAAACATCGGCGCGCTATGATCGTATATCTTGTGCGGCTTGAAACCGTACAGACCGAGCGTGTGCAAGCGCGGGAGAGATCCCAGAGTGCGGATGAGCGGAGGGTATGAGTGGCGCCACTCACCCCAGAGGTGTCCGAATCCCAGTGAGGGGTGTACGAATCCCAGTGAGAGTTCGCACAAGCTGGAGGGGAGAGAGGCGCAAAGAGGTAGAACGGCGTCGTGCAGGTGATCCATGCTAAGCTCAGTCAACCTGGACATCGCTCGCAAGGCACCTGCGATGACAAGACAAACTTCCATGTCGACACGGGTGATGAAGTAGCCGTGTAGGAAGAGGCGACGGATATTGCAGGTCTGCATCAGCAGCTCTGTGAGAGGTCGGGTAATCTCAGCTTTGAAGTGCGCTGGATAGGCTGGCGCAGTGGGGAGGTCGACTTCAAGGTCGGAGATGTGTCGTGCACGCAGTGAGGGAGATGTAGCGATGATGTGGGAGTGTAGTTGTGCGAGTTCCCGAGAGGAGGCACACTTGACCACTGCAAACACTCTTTCAATGGCCATATCATGCAGACGTCTCGCCGTGAGGGCTACGAAGAGGGCGTCCTTCCCGTATAGGTAGGAGAAGACGTGTACGAGTATGTCGTCGTTCAGATCTGATAGCTGCATCTAGTTCCCAAAGCCGTGCTGCAAAGTCTTTGCTCAGGAAGTCCTCCGCGCAAGGGCATTTCGTGCACATTACCTCCAAAGAGACCCAATGTCGGATAAGACGGACGGATGCTAGTCCGTGGACGCGTTCGATGAAGTTCAAGTTGTCTCGAGTCGCGTTGGCACTAGTGTGGCTGTGCTCGTGCTAGCCTTCGAGGCGCCGTCGCCCAGATTCGACCTTTTCTTCCTCCTCCTCACTGCTCAGGCTCCTCAACCTGCGGCCTTTCCACCTTACTAACCCGACATCCAAGCACCATGGTTACCCTGATTGATTGCAGAGTCTTTCTGAGTTATCGACAGTAGTACCGCTAGGTGGACGATCGCCAACGAAGAACCGCGATGATCGAGAGCGGAACCGCATAATATGGTATATCTAGGACCTTCCGCCAGAACACGAGGTGCAGGAGCTCCTTCGGATGCGAAAGTGAGAGCCTCATAATTGCGGATACAGCCTACGTCGTGTCTGTATCATCCGAGACATCCTCCACCATGCGCATCACAATCCAGCAATACGCTGCGCTCTTACTTCTCACACTTGCGACGTGCGAAGGGGTCAGCAGCCGAGGTGCGTGAATCTGTTCTTCCGTGTCATCTTCTCCCAGTTGCATCCGGCGATGACATAGATTGACCCTCCTTACTACCTCTCCAGTGCTTACTCTCCGCAGTGATCACACGTGCTTCATTATCCGCACCATATCGTCCTACAGGCCGGTGTTCACCACAACGACCTCGACGGTGACAGTGATCGCGACCCATGTCGCATCGGATACGGACGACAAGCAAGCAAGGATTCAGGCTGCAGCATGATGACTTTATCGGACCGTGGACGATGTCAGGATACATCAGCGAGCATGGAGTTAGCAGTATTGTACTATAACACACCCTCGATGGATAGGCCCGCATTGATACCTGACCTGATTAGTGTCGACAATGTGCGGCTGACAGTGGTAGGTCGGATGGACGCATACGGCCAAACTCTCGGAGGCTGACAGCACGCACGCGGTCCCGCCATAATCCATATACTGCTCTCCCGCTTTCCCTCCGCAATTGCTTTCAGCTTTGCTTTTCATCCCCGCACAGTGACCTTTCGCGTGCTGGTACGCAATGCACGATCCTCCTCAGATATATCGCTGCGGTGGGCAAGAGAACCGCATCGATGCTCTCCTGGCCACTCTGTCTCCTCTGCTTCAGTCCGCAAGGCACGTCAGCGAAGTCCTTCCGCACACAGCAAAACACTCCACTTCATGCGCGACGACGGGTCACTCCCATGCTCCCAATACCCTCCAGCGCAAGTTCCTCGAGACCATCGCGACCCTCTGCTCCTTGCACGCATCGTGCACCTCCGCGGCTGTTGCGCTCGAAGTCGCCTCCGAACGCGCAACGCTGTACATCGCCACCGGCGACACCGCATCGCAGGACTTGCGGCGGGACGTAGAGGCCTGGATCGCGTCGATGCGCGACGTTGCTGAAGACTCGGGTTCGGACGCGGACGATCCTAGCGGCTCGTTCAGCGTCGAAGAGCACTCCGAGACGGTCCTCATGGCGACCATGTACCGTGCGTGCTACGCCAAGATCCGCGCGCGCATTCGAGAAGATGGCCGGCTGGTCGAAACGTTGCGGAAGCTCAGCGACCAGCTTCCGGACGAGCTCCCTGTGGAGGGGCAGTCGGTGGACGACCCGCTTGGGAGGCTCTGCAGCAATCTCGAGCTGCTCGTGAGCTGCACTGAGCCGGAGACGGCAGAGGAGAACGACGAGATCCGGCTGGCGGCGGCGTGCATCGCGGGGTGGGCTGCGGACCAGGCTCTACGAGAGGACTGGAAGCTATGTCGGAAGGTCGACTGCATTGGTGAGTCTTGCGTCGTTATCCGAGCGAGCCCTGCTAACATTCGCGCGGACAGATACCGGTGCTATACAGGTTATCCGCGAGTCTTGCGTGCTGTCCACCCTCGTCGACACCCTCGTCACTATCGCCAGGTGCTCCGGGATATCAATCGCGCTCCCGCTGTTGTGGGCAGTCGAATGGGTCACCCCGCTTCCCAGCTCCGCCCCCGTTTCCTCGACGTGCGACCCTACTTCGGACACGCACCCCAGCTCGGGTGCGCATCCGGAGAGCATCCTCATCCGGCACGTCGTCGACAACGCGCTCTCCGTCCACCCGTACATCGCGACGTCCGCCCTGCCGTGTTACCCTTGCGTCATGCTCCTGCGCGCCGTCAACCTCGCACAATCTACGGGGACCGAGAGCGGCACGGGCCGTGACTTCATGCTGCGCGGGTGCGATGCAGGAATCGTGATTCCATGGTCGCCCCCATGGGTCGGGTCGGAGGACGCCAAGGGCATACTGCGCGAGCTGGAGCTAGGGTTGGAGCGCGACTTGCAGAAGCTGCAGAACCGACGACCGAGAGTGTTCTTCGCGGACATGGGCAAGTTCGTGCGGGGGCTGCAGTCAGAGAAGCCGACGAAGAAGGCCGTGAGGGCCCCCGGCTCTCCGCCTGTGTGGAGTTTGAGTATGCCGGTGGTGGCGGCGGCGACACCGTGAGGGTGTCATTCATCTTCTTGAGTTAACTTGTCGGTGTCGGTGTGCTTCGAGTCACGCTGAGTGTAAGTACACGGTAGTAACTCGAATTCGACCGCATTAAATCGCACGTTGCTGACATTCTTCGACGAGACCGCTAAAACAACTAATAGTTGGCCCGCTCGCACTCTGTAGACTGCCATGGATCGTTCGATCGACATCTATAGTAGGAATCAACCGCTGCAGTTCGGGAGTTTAACTTACGTTTACGGGGTGCAGGTGAAGGCGCCTATCTAATCTTATCTCTTCAGGATGTCGTGTCATCCTGCTGTCCTCCGAGTCCTGGACCCCTGCTTCCTCTGCCTCCGACCATTCCCACTTCTCGATGTTAGCATCAAGCAAACTTAAGTCGGTCGGAACTTGCGCAAAAAGCAGGTATGTACATGCTATCTCCGAAGTCGAGGGCCTTCACAGAGCTGTGTATTGCTATGCAGTGTTAGTGACGTTGAGTGCCCACGGCCATGTTTCGCCATCCCATGCAGCAAAGCACGCCGGCGGGCACATGAAAGATGCCCGATGAACACCCAGCCGCTGTGAGGTTCAACCGGCCTTCAGACGGCCAGGACCCGGACCCAACAGCTATTCACTGCGGCCATGGTACCCCGAGGAACCTCGCACGTTCTCCCAAGCGACTCTGGGTGAACTGCGGAACACAGCGTCCACCTCTCAGGGTGGAGTCGCTTCGTGTGCTCCAAGCTCAGTGTTTGGCAACATGCACGGCGAAGACGTCCCGTCGTGCGCAGTAAGGCGCGGTGGAGACACCCCTTTGATCGAAGCACAGGCGAAGGGAAGGAGGGTGCAAGGTGCGTACATATATTGGCTGGGGGTGTATGGAACGTCAGAATCACTCCCTGTGTCGCCGCTCGACCGTGTCCTCCTCTCCTCCGTTCGCGTCTTCATTACGACCATGTTTGCCAATGCGAAGCTCGTCGTCCTCTCCCTCGCGCTCATGTACTGTGGCGTGCTCGCGCAGTCAGATGCTTCCACGGTGACAGACGCCACGAGCGTATCAAGTGCGTACCCTCGATCGCTCCTGCTCCCTTCTCCGTCCCACTGACACCCACGCCGCGCGACGCCTGACAGGCACCCTCACCACCGATAGCGCCTTCTCGTCTTCCGTGGGAGCGACCACTGACACTGCGAGCGGCTCGGGAAACACCATCCTCCCGACCTCGAGCGGCACCGACGTCTCCGTCACCGAGTCTACGACCTCGGATACTGCGATCGTCACGACGAGCAGCGGGATCTCCCTCACGGGCACCTCGTCTGCGCCGGGCTTAACCACCTCGCCCGCTGGTTCGACGACGACGAGCGTCGCAACCGTGCTTAGTCCGAGCGTCGGGACGGGCACGGGCACGGGCACGACGAGCGCTGCCTCGGGGACTGGTACGGGCCTGAACAACGCCGCTGCGCCTCTCTCGATGCCAGCGTTCGGTTCGGTGGGCGTCGCACTTCTGGGCGTGCTTGCGGGCGCGGGGGTAGCGTTGTGAGTCGGGTAGGATGCTGAATGGTGGAGAAAGGGGGATACTGGGACGTGTTGTCAGTCTGGTGTGAACTTGCTTGTTGTGTGAGCCGTATATTGGACATTGGACATCGGACAATTTGCTACTTGTATACCATGCTAATTCATGTATCATGAGGTCGTCCTCTGGACCGATGCATGTCTCTCCCGTCGCCGAGTAGTACATACCCCTCCTTTACCTTGCCTTCACAAGTGAAATGGATGCAAGTTATCTGATAAGATGGATTTGTACCGCGATGGCGCCGGGGCGGTCCCGAACCCGGCCGACGCGTCGCGCGCTGTCCGAGCCACGACCCTTCCACTCTTGCTACCAACACTTGTCTCCTCCTCCTCCTGGACCACATCATACTATTTCACCTCTTTGCTTCCTGGAAACCTCAATGTGTGCAACTTTCGACATGGCGGAGAAGTAGCCAAACGTGGAACTGCACCCGACGCGCTCTAACGACGCGACAGAGAGGAAGTTGGAACGCCTGGGTGAGTCTTCATGAGAAGCAGCGCGCTGAGCAGGTCGTACTTACGGCTGTCAACAGCATTCTGTATGTAAACAATGAGCCCGCTATCAGCCCAGAAGTCCGCACATGCTTCGTTCAAGCACCCAGCAGCTGAGAGGAGCCAGTGCGATACCGCACGATCTTTGTTGAACCTCGCGAACCTGGTGTTGGCCGAGCGAGGCCCGCGATGGATCGTCTTAAACTGCGAACTGTTGTACTGCAGCTGCTGAGTGCTGACCGTTGTGGGGGGACTGTCTGGGTAAAGGTACGAAGTCCGCTGTATGTCCGAAGCGTGCACTGATGAGAGAGGATCGAGAAGGTGGTCGGAGTTGGCGTGCCATGGCTATAGATGACTGTGAACTCCGCGACCTGTAGGGCCAGGCTCAGGCTTCGGGTGAGTGAATGCACCGTAACTCTTGATCTTCGCGTGAGCCTGTCTGTACCACATCTGACACGTATGGTCACAGGCCGTCTGTTGGTCGGCACACCCTGTCATGCGAGTTACGGCATTCATTTTTTTCGGACACGTTCTGGACGACACGTATCTTCCTGTGCTCACCATACCGCGGTCCTCTTCCGATGCTGTGAACAGCGGACCGACGCGACTTACTGACATGAGGGAACAAGCCGGTTAGTCTACTGGCGAATAGGAGTTATGAACGCCTTCTCATGGGAGTCTCTCTGACAGATAATATGCCCAGTGGGACCCAGTGTGTCCGCATGGGCTCATGACCGGACCACGTTATCCCCACTCGCTCTATCTGACTGCTTAAGGTCCCACCTGGCACTTCGCGCCCTGGATATGGTGCGCCGCTACTTTCGCTATACTTCGCGGACGGTCAGGTACGAATGTCTGCAGTTCTGAGAGTGGTCTGGAGCGTGCTGACTCGTGTGCGCTGGAAGGTACCGCCGTGTATGCGGTCGAGCGTCGCCGCCGGCGGCCTATCTCAAGGCACGTACTTTATGGTGCGCGGCCGCTGCTCTCATTGTACTTCGCGGAAGTTCAGGTACGAATGTCTGCAGTTCTGAGCGTGGTTTGGATCGTGCTGACTCGTGTGTGCTGGAAGGTACTGCTGTGTATGCGGTCGAGCGTCGCGGCCGGCGGCATATCCCAAGGCACGCGCTCCTGTGTACGGTGAACTGCTATCATCCACGACACTTGGTTGGCCTCGACCCGTCGAGGCTCGAGGGAAAGCTTGGCCTGCCGAATCGCCACAGAGCTCGAGGCCACCTCGGGCCATGTTGACCGTTCGCTGGCGTCCGGGTGGCTGGCGTTGCGCGCCACGCAACATACCCGAAACCGCGCGGTATGAGCACGCACCGACGCGGATCATGGAATGCTTGCGACATCTTCGTAGAGCTCGAAGGTCTTTGCATGCAGTCGGACGCCAGCAAGCAGAAACCACCGCTCGGTACGATCGACAGGCCTCGTCCTCGGATGCTTCAGTATTCTTGTTGCTCTCAAAGCACGGCACGCACCCAAGGCACTAATCCTCTTCTCCCGGCGGCCTGCGTCCGTCTGATGGGCCAGCCTAGAGGAGGCACTCCGTTACAGCCGTCGCGGTCTGGAAGACCTCACAACATTCACGCCCCATGCGCGCGATCTTCTGGCCTACCGGCCTACCTATTCCAGCTGATGCGGGTCTTTCGCTTCGAGATGCGCACTGCGTATGGCGTAGGTCTACAGAATCATCAAAGGAACGCTTTTCCGGTACTTGGTGAGTCTTACTGTAGACATCCTGCACACAGACCCGCTGAGATGTCCGTTGACGACCTCGGCAGCTCTGATTCAGGTCTCGGCTCTCGCTTCTCACCGAGTAAGGCTGAAAACAGACACGAAGGCAGTGCGCGTGTGGCCTGACTTCGCAGCTGGCCACTTCGAAGTTCGGTGGCTCATCATTGGAACGTGAGCCATGCGCCCGGTCGTTGGCATCGCGCCTTTCGACAGAAGACGAATGCAAGTGCTACTTGGCCAGCGTAGTCCCTCTCCAGCCCTAGGTCTCGCGCCGAACGCGCGTAAGAGCGTGACTCGCAGGTGAGTGCCGGAAGCGAGATGAACCGACAGAACTTTGTGAAGTCGTACTCATAGCATCATGTGTTGGTCAGGTACGCGGGCGCACTGCGCCGCATCCAGCAGCGTCCGTGCGCCTGGCTTTCTTTCCCCGGTCAATCGTCGGCTCGAGCCAAGTAGCCGGGAGAGCGCACTCTTGGTGAGCATCACCGATGGGGCTCTAGACCATGCCCAAGGAGGCTTTCATGGACGTTACGCCGGCACTCGCATACCCGGCCACAATCAGGAGAGACCACTTTCCGTTGTCGTGACTCTTGGACGCTTCGCGTCCTCTCTCATCGGATATGACATCCCTCATGGACTTCATGTGGACCGGTTACTCATGTACGACTACGGACATCGAGACCGTTCCATTTTGAACCAGCCGCACCTCAGTGCAATCGTGAGTTCTACTTCATGCATTCATGTGTTTGAGTTCAGCACGCCGGACTTACGACATCGCAGCTGGTTAGAAATGTCACAGTTTGTCCGGATGTACGTGGTCTCCAAAGCCACACAATCGCCATCGGACCACGATCGTCCGAGCATCCGAATGCCTTCGACAGCGTGGTTCAGTCGTGTCCATGCATCGAAAGTTCCTGAAGTTCGCGATCGTGTTCGACGTGCGACTGCTCGTATGAGAAGTGGCGATTCATCTCCCGGGACAGGAAGGCGCGCCTTAGTCCTGCTGTATCCAGGGGAGAAGATCTGGATCAGAAGGATGGTAGCTCGTGGTGGTTCTTTATCACACGCACGCCTGAAGACCAGACCGCGACTTCGTGGGTTCGAACAAATTCCCGGTGCAGCAGCTTCAACCTTCCATACTTCGAATCTTCTGGCGATGTACGTCTCACTGAATCCGAGTCCAGGTCGTCCGATGCTGATCTAGCATGGTGCTCATTAGGGATGTTCAGGCTGTTAGAAACCGTGGATGATACCAGACAGCGTATAGTACACTGGTCGGAATGCAGCTGCAGAGCCTCCCTTCGAGCGTGCTTGTAGTATCGGCTGCGCTGAGTGGCCAGTCCCCAGTACGTAGTCCGCATGGTCGGCTCAACCTTACTGCGGTCCAGACCAACAGGGCCCGACAAGAGCGCTGGGCTGGAACGCTCCATTCTAGTGCTCAATGCAGTGTTCGATCGCACGGTGGCACACGAACATACATTCCGGTTCGTTCTGTGCAGTTTAGCGAGCTTTCGCGACTGCACTGACCACAGCAGTCTTCCCTCTCTGCCAGCGCATCTCCGTATACGGACCCTTCTGCACCTTGTCCACATACCCTCGCGACTGACGGCATCCGTGTCGACAGGGTTCGTGTACCAGAAGCACACGACACACCCCATCTTGGACATCCTGCGGTATCGGCCGTCGATCGAGGCTGGTCCGCCGCAACTTTACCGCGAAAGGGGCTTGCAGTCCATGCCCTCCGACGGACGCGTGCAGTTCGCCACCCTCGTAGCTAGTGTCGCCTGCGGAGATTTCCAGGGTTGTGATCGAGCCCAGCGGCAGACTTGGTATGTATCCCAGTCGAGACCGTGCCACTCGCGACTCCGCTCACAACGTTTGCCTCCCGCGCCTCGCGTGTCAGCCTCCTCCAGTTTCCTCCTCTCTCTTTCGTGCTCCCCAGAAAACCCCTACTCGGCTCTGCCCTTCCTTTGCGCGGCCGGCATCTCGATTTGAGTCTCGTCTATCTGGCTTTGCTTGCTCGTTCGATCTACGTGCTCTCTCATGCCGTGGCCTGATCGTGCCCGTGCGCATCCGCCACAGCCGTCATCCTCAGCTGAGCCTGCACGCATCCCGCGCCGTCGTGACGACTACGACGGATGCGCGGCGTTGAGCTCTGTTCAAAACGATGGTACGATGAACCCTGCCTCTTCGAGCACCAATCACCTCTTCTCCGACATGCGCGTACCCTTTTCCCCATCTTCGTACCAGCACCCGCGCTTCACAGCCCCCGAGCGGATCCTCGGCTGCGTGTCTGCTCCCGCCACCCCCCGCACTCCTCGAATGTATCTGCCTGGCCCTGATTCTCCTTCTCCCGCCACGCTCTCCTCCAGACTTCACGAACGCCTGTCTATGCCAGCCTTTTTCGCCCAAGCAAAGTTCGACGCACTCCCGGTTGTCGACATGGAGGCAGACAGACTCGCCCGCGCATGCGGACTGAGTCCTTCCTCGGTCCACTGGTCAGAGCCCTCGTCGTCTCGCGGTCCCGGGAGAGCACCCTCTCCTGGCACCGACGCAGGCGCAAGCACACCTTCCGATCCTTCTAGTTCTTCAGGATGGGGTGTGCGTCCCCGCGCACGCTCTGTCCGCATCCCTCAGCGCACGTCAGCCTCCCAAGGCCCGCCATCTCGGCCGCGGTCAGCCTCCCAGCCAGCCTCTATCCCCGTCTTCTCCCCATCCAGCCCGCGTCCCGTGTTACGATCACTGCGGGAGATTCTGGACCGGGAGGGCGTGCATCTTGATGGCTGCCTGGACGTGCAACACGTTGTCGAGCGGTGGCGGCGCGCTGCAACTTCTGAGCGCGGTCTAGAGCAGGAAGCCCGCTCTCAGGGTCTTGGCGCTGCAGACCTCAGTACGTACATATTCGCATCTGATCCACAACGTGCGCAGGAGAAGCAAGAGGGAGGGCGATTGCTGACCGTTCGTTGTTCCTCGTGCAGAAACGTTCGGCGCGCCCGTCAGTGTCGCTGTCAAGTGCGGGTCCATGGCGACTGCGATGGGCGGCTTTCAGCACCACATTCCCTGGGTCGTGTTTGCATGCATAGAGGAACTGAATCGTACAGGTACGTGTTGGTGACTCAGTCGCATGGTCCGCCATGGAATCCAACTCAACTGTGCTCCTCGGGCAATAGGGATCTATCAGCCAGGCCTGTTCCGTGCTGTGCCTCACCGCACCCGCCTGTCGCTGCTCGTCCAGAGTTTCGACCTGCCACTGCCGACGTCGCCTCCACTGACCGTCTCCGCCGATGTGCCGATGTGCCGTCCCGTCGCGCCCACTCCATCGATCACTCGCTCATCGCTGCGCACAGAGTCTATGGCAGATATCTGCGCGCTTTTGAAGAGCTATCTCACCGAGCTCCCCGAGCCGCTCCTCGACGAGAACGTTATCGATGCCCTGTATCAGTTCTGCGTCCACCCGTCCATCATACGTGAACGACTGGAAACCGAGTCCGCGCTCCCTGCAGACGACGCTATGGCAGACGGCGAATACTTTGCCCCACATGGCGTCCATACGGCTATCCCCTCGCACCACATCACCCAGTCAACTCTAGCCGTCGCGCTCCCTGCAGCGCTTCTGACGCCCAGCGAACGGCGCACTGCTGCGCTCTCCGCCGAGTCGTCGCAGATCCTCATCGCACAGCACCTTCTCCGGCTCACGCCGCCACCGCTGTGCTCTCTCTTCTCCTATCTCTTCGGCTTCTTTACCCAGCTCCCTCTCTCCCCCGACAACGGGTTGACGCTCGAGGACGTGTCGCGCATGTTCGGTCGCGTGCTCGCCGGCGACTCGACTTCCTCCAGGCGGCATACCGTCCTTATGTGGCTCCTCGAGCGTTGGGCACGCATCTCCGAGGGCCTGTTTGACGTCGCTGCATCGAAGGACGAGGACGAGGATGAGGCGGAGTTGGAGAACACCCCACAGGGTTCCTTTGTTCTGTTCTCGCCCCCGGTCCCGCCTGTGCTCGCGCTGTCGACGGAGAAACCTCGCGTCTGCATCGGCCCTCTCAGGCTACCGCCCGCACTCCGCATCTGTGTCTTCGTGCCAGTCCGACGGCGCCGCCTCCATTGCGAGCACGTCGACGGGAGAGTCCGTGCGGACGCCGTGCACGGAGCCAAGCTCGCTGTTCGCCGTGGCAGAGGCGGAGCCGCATTGGGAGACAGACGGCGGGCCGTGGGATCCGTATGCCTCCTCTCGCGACCACGTCGTCGGTGACGTGCACATGGAGGACTCGGAGCTGGACGAGCAAGCAGGCACAGGCAATCTGTGCACCACCGGGTCGTCGCTCTTCCCATCGCACGACAAGCACAAGCACGGCTCGGGCCCGGGCAGTGCGGCATCGATGTGTTGTGAGTCCCTCCGGCATCTGGGTCGTCTGTGTGTTCTGGCTGTGCTCATCGTCGTCCTCCTCGCAGACGAGGTCTCCTCGCCCCCCGAGTCAGAGTATGCGTATGCGAGCTGTGCCTGCTCGCGGTCCGGGTCGGTGTCTGTGTCGAGGGACGCGTGGGAGTCGCACCACCATTATCGCCACTTGCACTCAGGAACGAGCAGCCGCTCCTGGCCTGTCACTCCCCACATGAAGGCAGGAAGTGTTGGAAGTGTTGGGACCTTCCCTCCGGATGCTTTTGCCTCTGGCCCTGGACCCGGACCTTGGGGCATGCTCTGCGGCGAATCGGATGCGACGCCCAACGAGCACTCACAATGACTCGCCGCATGCCGATGGAGCCTTGCATCTCTGCTCGTCGTCTTGCGGTGCTTGACTCCCGTCCCGCTACGCACGCCGCTCGTGGTGCAGCTGCTCCCGTGCCAAAATCTGTCCCTCACGACACCGAGACGCCCTTCTGGACCTTCCTCTTCGCGATCATGTCCAGGTTTGAGCCGATATAGAAACATCCTGGCCATCCTCATCGCCTGTATCTATCCATCCATCCTTCAGCTGTCGTCCTGCAGCTACACATCACTACGGTAATTCTTCGCCTTGTCCTCGTCCCTCGTCCCTCGTTCCCCTGCCCCTCGCTGTACATCTGCACATTTGCATATTGTCCGCATTCGCGACCAACAATCCAAATCCTCTCGATCGTCATCGTCATCGCCATCGCCATCGCCATCTGCATCTGTTGGTCCGCTCTGTCTGCTGCTAGTCACACTACACACGTTCACGAAGGCACATCATGACATACGCATAAGACCCGGCGCCGCATCCGCATCTTGCTCGCATCCGCATCCGCATCCGCACCCACATCCACACACGCACACGTCCATCTCGTCTCCGCATATATGTATTCGTATCTGTATCCTATGTCCTCCATCTCCACCTCTACCTCTGCCTCTACCTCTGCCTCTCCCTCGGTCCTTTACCACGCTCTCGGCCTCTCAACGATCTCAGCTCTCAGTCTCTCAGTCTCTCGCGGTCGACGGGCGTGACTCGTCTTCGCACCCGTGGCTTCCGTGACGGTGCTTTCTCCCTCCCTCCCTCCCTCCCTCCCTCCCTCCCTCTTACTTGCTTGCTCGAGTCTGGCCATGTGCTACGTAGTACGCATACTAGTACATCACATCCCTATACGTACCCGCTCCGCCCTCAGCGCTGTACCAGTACGGTGTACCTGACCAGTGCATGCGTGCACCGTGTGGTGGTGGCATGTGCATCCGAGTCCTTCCTCCTTCCACTGGCATCGTCGCAGCACGACGACTCGCGAGGTCGTGAATCGCGAGGTGAGTGGCGGACGCGCAGCGCTTCACATATGCACACATGGCACTCGTGCGCCTTGGTCCGCGTCTAGATCTTCGGAGAGGACCTCATCTCATCGGGCCATGGTCCTACTCGCCACTCGCGACTCGCTACTCGCCGCTACTAGCACTAGCACGAGTATAAGTATAAGTATCAGTATCAGTACTCGGTTCCGAACGACACTCATCGACAGGCTGGCTGCCGTCGAGTAGGATTCCGGAAGGTCAAGTTCAACTCGACCCAGGCCTGCCAGCTCAGAGCTGCTACACTAATAGTACTGGTCCATATACATACATATATATCCATGGACATGGACCATCGGTGCTGTACTAGTACGCTGTACGCAAGGCAAATCTTCCCTCAGGCCCTCTCGTCAGCTGGTACTAAGTATGCAACACAAGTAGTACTGGTACATACAGTGCTTAAGCTTGTTTTGCGTTCCGAATTCCAAACGACAGAATTCCAAAGTTCCGAACCCCGAGGACCGAACGACACTCGCACTCGCACTCGCACTCGCACTCGGGCCGTGGACGCTCGAGTCGGCTCAACTGACCACGACTACATACAATGCGACAGAACCGCCGGGCTCGAGCGAGCGAGAGTACATGGTATGTAGTATGTCCTGGAGTTCAACTCGAACCTGCTACTAGTACTAGTACTGTTCTTGCATCTCCCCGAGGCTCTAGCTTCTCATGCATCATGCATCAGCCTATGACTCGGACTCGGACTCGGACTCTCACCCTCGTTTCTCTCGCTCGCTCTGCTCCGCTCTGCTGCTGCCTGGACCTGATATAGATACCGTACCTGCTCGCCAAAGTCACCTACGAAACAAAACCCCGGCGGCGGGCCGCGGAGGCGACCACTCGGGGACCAGAGCACCAGCAAACCGTCGCGTGGACCACCAGAATTCGACCCGGAGGGTACTTACAGTATGTACTTGACCAACGTCGACGTCGAAAAACGCGCACACCAACACGCGCGAAATTATCGCTGGAGAGGCCATGCATCAAGACTCTCGGGATCCTTACTCCTCTCCCTCTCCGCAACGCCGCCTTGAGTGTGCGCGACATGCCCATGTAGTCGTCCGCGCATCCCTTCCTGGCACCTCGCGCTCGAGAGAACAACCACCACAAGATGGCATTACACGCAACGAATGACACGACCACAACATCCGACATCAAGAAACTGTTCGAGTCCGCAGTATCCACAAGCTACACAGAGTCCAACCGATACCGGGTTCGGGTTCACCTTCAATCGAACCTCCCATGGCGAAGAGGACGTCGCATTTTCGTCGTCCGCCGAGTCCCACGCGACTCTCCTAGACAACTGGAGCTCAATGCGCTCAGAGGACCATGGCGGCACCGGCGACGACACCAGCAAGGGCGAAGCCAACACCGGCGAGACCGCCGGCACCGGCGCCAAAGCTGGCCTTGAGCGCGCCCGCGGCGTTGCTCGTGCTCGCGCCCGAGGAGGCGGCGCTGGTGCCAGCCGAGGTGGCGGAGCTGAGGTGCGAGGACAGGCTGCTCGCCAGCGAGGACGCGGCGGACGAGAGGGAGCTGCGCGCAGACGAGGCACCGGCGGAGATGGAGGATTCCGCAGAGGACGCGGCCGAGGACTCGCTAGCTGCGACCGAGGAGGCACTGGAGATCCCGCTGGTGGCGGACGCGCCGACAGACGAGGCGGCGCTGGATGCTGGATGGGAGGTGCGGTTAGTGGGGTGTTCGTGCAGATGGGGCGGTGCGGAGAAGGTGCGGGGAAGGAGGACAAAGTTACCATCCCGTCGGGATCACGCTCTGGAGCGTGTCACGAGGGCAGGGAAGTGAGGGACGCGGCGGGGAAGCATGATGGAGGAATATAGGCGGACAACATCCGCGAGGAACGTTCGTCTCACCGCCGTGTAACCCGCCTCGCGCAGGAGCAAGTGACGAACGAGGGAAAGAAGTGAAAAGGGACAAAGAACTCACCAGCGCCGCACTCCTGGGACTGAAGGGCCTCGGCGGTCGAGACCTCGTCGGCAGAGCAGCTGCTCTCGAGGCAGCTGCGAGCATCCGACTGGAACTGGGTGTTGGTGCACAAGCAGGTCAGGTCCGTGCTGTATGCGCGGTGTCAGCATCCTGCGGCACGAGGAGGGGGAGACTGGGACGTACATGCCCTGGCAGCCGTTCGTGCTGGCGGCCTGGGTGAGGCAGGTGAGGATGCACGGGGAGATGCCGGCGGTGGAGGTCGGGGCGGCGCTGCTGGCGGAGTCGCTCTGGGCGCGGACGGCGGCAGCAGCAGCAGCGACGGTGAGGGCGACGGCGGAGAACTTCATGGCGAGGACGGTATGAGCGGGGTCGTGCGGTACGTGCGAGGTTGGGCAAGAGACAGCGGGGAAGAAAGAAAGCAGCGGGGCAGAGACGAGGGGTTCTTATGGGCGGGGCCTGTGACCCCCAAAGATGCGAGCCAGAGGAGCCATCGAGCAGCTGTCGTAGAGTACAGGGTCCCGGGCGAAGGCGCAGAGCAGCCGTGTGACGCAGGCCAGAGCTGATCAACGTCATCCGCCGCGCTTCTCTTCGCGCGTCGCGGCCACGTGCGCGTGTCCGCCCTCGTCAACGCCGCCGACGTCGCCCTCGTCCTGCCCTGACTGCGCGTACCAGTCTCAGCCGGCTCTCTGGCAGCGATCGTCTGCGGCATGCTGGCCGCCCGTGCGCCGCCGACGTATGTCTTGCTCGGAGGAGGTCAGCAGTAACCTTGGCCCAGCTAGTCGTGGAGCCTTGCCTTCAGCCACACGACGAGGTCACGATCGATGTCACCTGTTCCGTGCTCTCCATATGCATGTGGCGGCACTCGAGCTCGCTGGGCTGCTGCGCGAACGCCGCATGTCACGCAAGTAGCGTGCCGGCGTGCATCCCACCTGCCAAGGTGCGCCTCTGATCTCCTCATGCGTTCCTCTCCCTCTTCCGTGACTGCCAGACGTCCGTCAGTGCATGTACGCCGAATAGCCTCAGGCTCTCGGCCGTGCCTCTCCGCGGTCCACGGTCCCCGACTGCGCATCGCAAGGTCTCCGCACCGCCTTATATGCACACGGAAGCAAAAGGATCTCCATGAAAGGCTGTTTGAGCGGCGCGAGATCGTTCTCGGTGGGAGCTTCCATTCACACCCAGAGTTCCGGTCTCTCCACACACACATTGCGGTCTGCGGCTGGGCTCTGAGTACTAACATCGCGCTTGACGCTGCACGACGCACGACGCACGAGCTGGAACGCCGCGTGCACGCACTCAGTTGTGTGCGCGCAGAGACGCATTGACAGTGCGTCTCTGGCGAATGTTGCTCCGTTCCGATCTCTGATGGGTCTGTTCACTAACTCACCGAGCATCTCGTTTCATATCCCAGGAACCAGACTGCCGCGTCTACCAGTCCACTTCGACATCGAAACGACGCCCTCCGTACACCATGGCTCAGCATGCATCGTCCACGTTGGGCTCTCGCGTAGCAATATTGGAACACAGGCACCGTCGCTCGCAGGAGGAAGAGCGACAAGAGGAGGAGCAGGCTGCATGACGCGCTAAGACCTGCCCTAAGCTCTTGAGCGCTCGTGCGTGGCGACAGGGCCTCTCTCTTCCGAGTCTCTTGACTTCTACTTGACCTCTGCACTGATCAAGCAGACATCGTCTAAAGCTCTGCTTTGGACCGCCTCCAACCAACGTCAGTCAACGCGTAAAAATAGCCTCAGCGTGGAGGACCGGCCGGGTCCTCGACGCGCGCAGGAGCTCGAGGTTTGTACGAGTAATCATCATTGCGACCTGCGCAAACATCAGGATCTCCACAGGGCGAACGCTGCAACTTGAAGCGAATACTATGACGGCGCATATCAACTCCTCACGAGCCGCTCTTTCTCGACGAAGGGCGCGGCACCGGTGCTTCATTGTCGGAGTCGATTTTCCTACGCTGGATCTTGAAGGATCTCCTCTTCATTCACAAGATCGTGCGGGTGAACTGGACGTCGTACGACATGCGGCGCGAACAGAGTTCGATCAATCTGCGGTCGCATCCTGACATCATGATGCTCTCGCTGGCTGGTTCGTCACATCCCTACCTCTGCGCCCGGGTTATCAGCACCTTCCATGTCAACGCCTTCCGACTGACTCCAGACGCAGTCAAGCCATCCGAGCCTCAGCTGCTGCAAGTCCTATGGGTTCGCTGGTTCGATCTTGACACCTTGCGGCCAGGAGGATTCGACCGCCTTCGTCCACATCGCCTATGATTTGCTGACTTGAACGACGAGCCCTTCGGTTTCATTTCCCCAGAGCAGGTCCTGCACGATAGCCATATCGTCCCCGCGCCCTTCTACGGCCGCTCGGAGTCCCGGCCTCTGCCACACCGCGTCATCGCGCGTCCAAAGAGAGCTCCCGCTGAGGCAGACGACGACATCCCACAAGATTGCTATGATTGGAAGTACTACTATGTCGGAATGTGAGCATTGACATACAGCTCTGCATGGTGCCTATTCTAATGTTGTCTAAGTTGTCTTCAGGTGGAGTGACAGGGATCTGTTCATGCGGTATCTCGGCGACAGTGTGGGACACGAGTACATGCATGACGGCGGCGAGTTCCAGATCGCGTCCATGATGCCTGCGCTTGATGAAGATGTCGAGGTCGCTGCGCCGCCGACTACTCAGAACGCGCACGCTCAGGAAGATGAGGCTGCATTGGATGAGGAAGAGCCCGAGGGACCATACAAGCCGTCAGACATCGAAGGGGGTGAAGGCGACGAGGATGAGGACGGGGAGAGAGATGGAGACGATGACATGGAACTAGATGAGGGTGTGCAGGATCCGGACGACGAGGAGAGCGAGCCTGACCTTGGGCCAGAGGATGGCGAGGGAGATGATGAACTCGACGACTATGAGGCGAACAGTTATGCGCCATACTGACAGTTTGATCATAGCAGGCTACTATAGTACATGTTGCTAGTTATTCGAGAAGACTGCGGCTATCTGCGTCACCGTGCACAGGTCCTCAACTGTCCCCGCGCACCGTCCCTCCCTCCGCCACTCAAAGCGCGAAAATCGCTTGCAAGAGTGCCAATCGCTTGCAAGAGTGCCAATCGCTTGCAAGAGTGCCAATCGGTGGGACGGATTGCAATCGACCGCTAGGATTGGGGCCGTCTCGCGGGCGATTGCGCGTGCCGCCGAGAGCGCGTCAGATCGCGAATTGACCAATCGGGCCCAATGGTTCTGGGTTTTTGCTGATGCAGAACCTGAGGGACAGATTATGCGGGACTTTGAGGAAGGAATTTGTTCGGGTCGTGGGAGAGGGTTGGACTTATGGCGGACTCGAAGAGCTGGTGGAGTGTTGGAAGGCCGTGCCAGTGGATCCCAAATTCACCAAGTTCTTGGGTAAGTACTTCAAACTTCTCCGCTACAAAAACTGTCTAACTGATTCCTTGTAGAGGAAGATGATCAGTCGGAAGATCACTGAGTCGGTGTGGAAGCGGCAAGACCACTGTATGATACGTATTCATGCAAATTGTCGACAGACACTTCAGTGACAAGTGTGTTGTCTGCTAGAGGGCGAGAATCATTAGCGTCGCAAAGTGTACTCCGAGCTCATGTCACGATATGCAGACGACACACGGACGTGTCACAAATTCCCCAAGTTCCTCAACGCGCTTCATAGATTGTGAAGAAACACTCACCTTTGATGCGCAACCGCGCAGTCAGTCTCCTCCTCCGACCTGAGGCCACCCACTCGAGGACGGATTTAGACGAATATCGGGATGCGTGAAACAAGAGTGCGGGAACTTCGGGGAGCTAGCGCTCCGGGTGAGCCTTGCATAGAGTCGCTGTCCTGCCTGCGGACATATGAGAGCTCCGAGTCATCGTGAACCAAGTTCATCCCGAGGCGCATCCTGTTAGTTCACGAGATCCCTCTCTGCCATGGACCCTCAGCAATTGATACTGATGCCCTTATCCTTTCTACAGGATGGCGTCACACCCGGCTCAGTCGGAATCTATCCTATGCGATGGAACCTCGGAAGAGCGAGGATTCCTGAACCGGGCACTGTTGGCGTTGTACGCCTTCGAAACGTTAAATTTTGTCAGTGTTGATGAGCAAGAGCACATGCGTTGCTGTGATGGCTTGGTAAAGGTAAGTACTGTGATGGCCAGCCCGAATACTTGCGAGTTTGGACGGCAATCACTAACACAATCTAGGGGAAATTCGACTTCCAGTGGAACAACAGACATCACACCTTTACAGAGAAGCTTTTGGATGCGCTTGCGACAATAATCAGCTTTCGATCGGGACGCCAGCCAGTGGCCCTTATACGCGATCCTGAGTTGATGCACCTCGAATTGGTGATCGCGTCGGAGCAGTGCGTAACGCAGGCCCAACGATCCGACATTGAGCGTTACTTTGCCCTACTGGCCAAGGTCTCTCCAGTCAGGGACTCCCTCAGCAACGCGAGCGATAGTGAAGCGGATCTAGTAGTCCACGCTTATCGCATGTGTCGCGACGAGGTTGACAAGATCATGGGCCCACGGGCTACCTGGCTTGACCGTGCGCTGCCCCAGATTGCGAAAGCGATAGAGGAGTTCCGTGCTCGCGCGGACGAGGAAGAAGAGGGAGCAAGCCATAAGGTCAAGATATTGACGCAGGCCCAACAAGCGATCAGTTCTGTCATAGCGTATCGCGCAGCAGCCGACGCCGAAGTGAAAGATGCCCTTGTTCCCCTGCTCCACTGCGATCTGACAGAGTGCATCCCCGCTCTCTACCGCAAGAGAGAATTCACGGTGCTGGATTGCGCCGTAGGTGAGTATTTATCTTAATTACCGTTCGAAGTCAATACTCATACATCGTTTCACAGATGGCGGTATCTGCGCAGTTCTCAGCGAGGCCTTATTGCTCAGTCGAGCTCTGGACGATATGATACAGGTTGCTAGGAACGATAGAGGTTTCCGCGCGCTCTTGGACAGTGGAGTACGCTGCCACTGGATCGATCCCAATCCGGTCATGACCCACCCCATTACAGTCAACGATGAGGCCTTCGAGGGCATACGCTCTCGCGTCCCTGCTCTGAAGGACGTACCGTTGGGCGACAGAGTCCGCAAGCTCGAGAGGAAACTCAAGGCTGGGAGTCGATTTCCCACAAACCAGAACATTTTCTACGACCCGGCGAACCTGCCAGCCACCTTCGAGGTCCATGTCTCCACACACTGCGAGGCTGCTTTGATCGGTTACCTCGCCGACCGGGATATGGAGTCGACGGTATACATCGCATGCGCCCGAGCGGCGTGCTATTCCTGCCACCTCCTCGTCGAGGCCACGAACGACGTCGAAGGGCGCGATAAGTTCCGACTCGGGCCATTCAACGGCGCGATCCACTGCGGATGGAAGTTCCCTAGCTCAGTACCCCATGCTGTCGCCGTGGAGAAGGCTATGGTCACCAAGATTGGCGTCGATCTGAAGCAAGCGATAGATGAGTGCTACAAAGTGAGGGAGCCTCTCGTGAGTCCGCCTTCGCCCGGGGCTGTCTTCGCGTATTGACGATAGACTGTCTTTCCTTAGGAATTCGAATGGTGGCCAGGATCCTGATTGTCAATCGGAGGGCCGGGTCGAGTGGAGAAGTTCGCGAAAAGGACTGTAGGCGAGGCTAAGGCGGCTCTGACGTTGCAGGAGACCGTAATCACGGAGCGTATGTATGCAGTCTTCCACCGATGGGCCTAGGATACTTACGAATATAACCATAACAGCAGCGAGTCAACTGTCAACGTGGAGCTGACACACGCGTACGTTAAAGTTCGAGCATTCGACACACGATGAGGGAGGTCGGACGATCACCGGCTAAGCTCCTTCATAGCTGCTTTCGGAACTTCGTATGGAGGAGAGAAGCTCACTACGATACCGACCGAGCTCGCCCATAGCCTTGATGCCGCCTCAAGGTGACGTCGCGGCCTCATGTTGCGGGCTCCCCCGAGCCCTACAACATAAGCCACGGACGGACCTCGATGTCTTCGACATCATGCGCCTTCACTAAGGGCTCGACCTTCAGTACTTGTAGACGATGGAGAGATACTGACAGGTCGCCGCCGCGTAGGTGTCCGGCTCGCGATGTGCTTGAACGGGTGACTCAGTAGAGCTGGAGATCACCCCTGTCGGACCCCAGGACTAGAACGAGGGCCTTGGCCGAGAGTTCCGCCGCACTGAGCGAAGACGCACGAGAGGCAATAGCCTGTAGTGGCCGGCACAAGCGAGATTCAGTGGAGGTGAGAAGACGAGCTTCCACCCGGTCCAAATCGGGGAGAAACGACACTTCAGCACCTGCCACGCTACCCAGGATGGGATGCAGCACATATCCTGACATCATATCGACGATGCCGTGGGTTGGAAGTGCGTCGACACCCCACGCATGCACGCCGCACACTGAGCATAACACCCGAGAGCACGCATCGGAAGAGGAGACTCAGCAGACCAAACAACCGCATGCCCGACACTGGTGCGATGCGTCTGCCCTCGTTCGTGTTCCGAGCGTACTCCGGACCACCGAGTACCGATCTCCGCCAGCATAGACCCTCATAGATCTCGAGTACTCACCTCGATGTGAAAGGTCGCGCGGTCTAGTATTGCGTGGGGCTATGCATCGCTGCAGCCTTCGACGGTACCGGCGGCCGCTGATGCTTAATGCTGCAATCTCGAGAAGCTATCCAGGCTGAGAAAGGCGAGCTCGCGAGTAGGCTGAGCAGCGTGACCGAATCTTAGCGTAGTTGTATATCCATGTCAGAGCCAACGAGACGTAGGTGTCCCTGACCGCACTCACCTCGCATTACTCTTCTGTCCAAGAATTCTCCCATATCCTCCAGGCTCCGAGGTTTGGCGACTAAGTACTATGTCACGGTCAGACGGAGAGGTCTTCCAATGTTGGATACGTCGCCCGGATGAGCCGCATCGCTCTCAAGAGAACACACATCCCCTGGAACGTGTTATCGTTGTAGCAGGAGGATAAACGACAAGTGTATCTTCAAGTAACAGACTAGACTAGAGGAAGAACCCGCCCTAAACTCATACATAAGCGCTCAAGTGTATGGACGCGACGAGCTTGACCGCTCGAGCTTGTCTCGAGCCTCTTGACTTCTGTCTGACCCCTGCACCGACTCAGAGCACTCATCATCTATCTGCCCTTCAGCTCCACATTTCAGAAACCAGACAATGCAAACTTCAAATACGAGCCCGCAGAACAAGCCGAATATCCGACGCACGCGCTCGCGTTGCCTCCAGCTACGAAAGCGTAGGCATCCGCGCAATCTCCCGCTGATTGTGCAGCTGAACCAACTTCGGGAAGGCCTTCTTAGTTCCATGCAGTAACCGCCATCCGTACTCAATACCCCTTACGGACGGAGTGTCCCTGGTGTGCGCGATGCCTCATTTGCCCGATGAGCCAGTAGACCGTCTCGGCAGAGAACATCGGGGGTCCTCGACCGACTGACTTGCTCTACTACCCGAGGTCCACCTTTTCGCTGGTCCGATATACGCATTATCACACTGACCGGTCCTACGCACCCACGGACTGGCCCGGTGACTCACTTGTGCCACGATCGATGGCCAGCTCACACGCTAGGTCCTATCGCCCTTCTGCTCCTTCACCTTCCTCTCGTACAGTGCGCTCGGCAAAGTGTTCTGACATGTCCGCGCTCGAGATCACCTCTGCCCGCAAGGCTTTCCCTGGACTCAAATCGGGCTACCTATACGCCGACAACGCTGGCGGCTCGCAGTGTCTAGGGGATGTCGTATCCCGCATTTCGGACTACCTCATTCACACCAATGTCCAACTCGGCGCCGACTACTGTGTTTCGGTCAATAGTACGAACCGTGTGGCGTCCGGCGCAGAGGCCGCGAGACAGCTCTTCAATGCCGAGAGCGTGGACGAGGTCGTGTACGGGAGCAGCTCCACCATGCTCGTCGAGAATCTCAGCCGTGCGATGGAGGCCGATGTCCAGCCAGGAGAGGAGATCATCATCACTGGAGAGCACGAATGTGAGTCGCTCCGTGTCATGCCACGCGTCGAAGATGCCGTACTTCCTGTGACGGCTCGCCTCTGCGATCGTCCATACCGCGATCTCTCTTCCACTGTTCATTAACATCTTCCGTCCGCTACTGATGAGGTAAACGCATACTAACGATGCTCCTCGCAGCGAACGCCGGACCCTGGAAGCGTCTCGCCGGGCGCACAGGTGCCGTGATCAAGCTGTGGCCCGCGACGCAGCTCGCAGAATATCCAAACAACCCATACGCCGTCGGCCTCCAGCTCGACACGCTCAAGCCGCTCATCACGAGCAAGACGCGCCTCATCGCGTTCACCGCGTGCTCGAACATCCTCGGGTCGCTCGTCCCCGTCGAGGAGATCGTGAAGGCGGCACGCGCCCTCGCAGCGGAGGCCGGCGTGCGCAAGCTCGAGTTCTGCCTCGACTGCGTCGCGTACGCGCCGCACAGGCAGATGGACGTGCGCAAGTGGGACGTCGACTACTGCTACTTCTCGTTCTACAAGGTGCGCACCCCGGACTCCTTCTCGCCGCCCCGCGGCTGACGCGGACGGCAGGTCTACGGCCCGCACACGTCCGCCATGTATGTGCGCGCGTCCTCGCTCACGGGCTCGCTGACGTCCCTCGGCCACCACTTCCTCGACGTCGACACGAAGCCGTACAAGCTCCAGCCGGGGGGGCCGGGCTACGAGCTCGTGTACGGCTGCACGGGCATTCCGCCATACCTGCGTAGCCTCACGCCGTTGGGTTCGTTTGAGGACGCCTGGGCAGCCATCGCGGCACACGAGCAGGCGCTGTTGAAGCCGCTGCTGGAGTACCTCGGAGGGAAGGCGGAGAGGGGCGTGCGGATAGTAGGCGAGGAGCAGGCGGGGCTCGGTCGGGTCCCGACTGTGAGCTTTGTCGTCGTCGGCGAGCGGGCGATCAAGAGCCGGGATGTTGTGAGCGTGTTCGACAGGAAAGGCAACGTGAGTTTGTCGTACTTGCGGATCGTCGTGATCGCTGATGACTCTGCAGGTGGGGATCCGGTATGGGCATTTCTACGCGTACACGCTCGTCGACATGCTCGAGCCGAAGGTGGACGTGAACGACGGGGTCGTGCGCATCTCGCTCGTGCATTACAACACCGTCGAGGAGGTGAAGAGGATCATCGGGATATTGGACGAGGTTCTCGCATGATGCCATTGTGCACTACCCTAATATGATAACTCAAGTGCCGCTCCTCCATGCTCATGTTGTTGGATGCTGCTTGGGTCTTCCATATGTAAGCTCTCGTTGTGTTCCTTTTGTCCTTGACATCTGAAATCATTGAGTAGAGCGGCTGGAGCAGTATCAGCACATATGACGCGGTCGGACGTGTCGCGGCTAGCACCGTATGCATTGACACGATTGCGCTGCCCCTTCGCAACCGAATGTCACTCGCTCCAGCCATGCCAGATCTGTTGCCTTGCCACTTTCTGCCCCCGCAGAGCAAAGCTTGGGGGCAAGTATAGAAAGGCTCGATGAGGCGTCGCGCAGCTGGCCGCCCATGTCAACATTGTCAAGGTGGCACCGCCCGACGGCGCTAACAGGTGTGCTAATCACGTATTCCCCGCCATCCATCGTGTCGGATATGTGTGTGGCAGGCTAGGCTGTGTGTATGCCGTTCTCCGTAGTACATACTAGTACTGATGCTCACTACTGTCCGGGTATGTGTATGGCTAGGCTGTGTTGCGAAGCTCGGACCGAGCACCATCGGTAGTGATCGCCCTTACCCTGCGGTAACCACGTCTTCGTGCAAGGGGGCTTATACGCTGGAGCGCATGCGAGACGCGATATAAGACGGGTGCGTCGGTGTGTTTGCTCCATCTCACGTCCTACCCCTTGAATCTTACTCCCTCGCGCTCCTCCCTATGATTCTAGTCGACTCGACCCACAAACGACACGACAAGAAGCTCGGGCACGACGGGTTCCCCGTTGTTGCCAATCCGGACCCCGAACCTGGATCTAGTCGCGGATACACGCAGGGACCTCCTCCGCCATGCTACGATGAAGCAACCTCGTATGAAGGCTCTCAAGCATCCTATGCTGGGGCGACCTCCTCGGAGCATCGGCCTCAGCTATCGCCCCCCGAGCTTCCTCCCTCCCAACCATATTCCCAACCATATTCGCGCTCCCTGTATGGTCCTGGGCCGCCTGTTCACCTTCCAGCGACTCAGAGCAGCTCGCGTGCAGTCTCCTTGAACTACGGCACCTCGTATGAGCGTTCCCAAGACCCATACGACTATCTCCCTCCGCCGGGCCCCCCGCCAGCAGCGTTGCGCCTTCGCTCGGGCAGCAACTCGTTCACGCGTGTTCCGCCTCGAGACCTCACATACGGCGCCTTTCCGCCCGCAGTGCTCCACGCACACAGCGACGAGCTTTTCCGGGGCTTCCCGCTCGAGCCACCGACGTGCCTGGGCGCGTCCCAGCCGCACCCGTTCATCACGCACGATGTGAACGAGGACGACTGGGCGCGCTTCCTCGACGATGTGCGGCGTGCAGCCGGTCTCACGCCTGTTGATTCCATGCGTGCGGGTGCGGCACCGAGGGTTGCAAGGAGGGGAATCATCGGTGAGCACATCCCATCTTCTGCTATCACACAGTAACAGTCTGATTAACGATCCTCCTGTGTCGCACAGGCCTCGTAGCGGACATGGCAATCTCCGCGCTCGCGGATGGAAAGAAGGAGAATCCGCTTGCAGAAGTCATCGCGAACTGGAACCAGGTGCGGATCCCTGATCGTGCACATACCGTACCGTAGGCTGACTTTGCCTCACAAAGCGCTTCTTCCATCCTCGCCTCATGGACGTGGTTCTCGCGCAGGGCGCAGTAACCTACACCGGTCCCGAAGATGCACTTCCTCCCGACATGGCATGGAGGAGCCAGAACGAACCCAGATATGTCCGAGCATACGACGACACTTACTTGGATGAACGATACCGAGGAAGGTTCAGTAGATGGCTGGATGAAGGCGATAGAGGACTTGGCGCTGGTAGGAGGGGACGACGAGAGTTGGTCGGAGGGGTCGGTGCATTGCGGCGCGAGAGGCTTGCCGGACTCGGACTGGCGGATCGATGGGAGCGTGCCGACTACTCGCGCGACCTGTGGGCATCTACTCAGACTGGAGAGAAGTGGAGGCTGGTTGTCACGTACAAGCCTCCGCTCTTCTAGGACGCCTGTGAGCGGTGAGTTTACCGGCCTCGCATGCCACGTTACGTATCGACTGACTAGTGTTCTGTCGTTGTACCAGCCGTCATGGGTATCTTCCTCTTGCATTACTTCAGAGGTGTCTGGTCTGCGATCTTCTATCTGCCTGTTCATTCCGACTCTTCCGGAAAAGAGACTAGAATGGTCGCGACACGGTACGCTCAGGCTCCTGGCTCGCGATTCATGCATTGAGGCCTACGTGTCCCTGCTTGCACTCTCCCAACTGGATTTCGCTCGTATCACGCATCGCAGCTCCATACGCTCTCTCTCTTCTGTATTCGTGTCAAGCATAGCATCTTGGGCAAGGTTCGATTGTCATTGTCAACTGGCACCGCCTGATGGCGCGCTCATTAACGGGTAGATCTCGGCGGTGTGCCGCTTGATTGTACCGACTGTCGTTGATCGCACTTGTGATAAGTACAGTGTGGTGCACTGCACCGCATCTTATTACACGCAAGAGGCTACGCGAGTCGATATATCAACTGTACGTCGTCGCCCTCGCCGCACCTTCAACTTGCACCTCGTCGGCGGTCGCTGACCTCACTTCTTCGTCCTCCCTCTGATGAATGACACAAGTCCCGAACACCTCGACAAGAAGCGTGGGCATGAAGCTTCTCCGCCATCGCCAAACACGATGATGACCCAGCTGGAGACATAGACGAACCTCCTCCACCCACCTACCATGAAGCTATCATGCACGAAGGCTCGGAAGTACGCTACGCTGGGACGAGCTCCTCGGGGCCTAGGGCTGAGCTATCGGCCACAGCACGCTGTACCCTGCCAGATGCTCAACTAACATCCCTCTCCCCTAACGATGTCAGGCCTGCCAGTAGCCCTCCGGACTTTTGCAACAGCTCTCGCGCAGTTGTCGCAGACCACATGATCGCGAACGAGCGACCGCGCGACCCACAACGTCCATCGGTCCCTCCGCGCGTCCTCCTACCCCCATCAGCCCCGCCGCCCCTTGGTCTTGGTCCCAGCACGGAGCCTTGCGGGCGACCCCCGCCTCAGCACCTATCGTACGACCCGTTCCCACCGGCGGTGCTGAACGCACACAGCGACGACCTCGCACAAGGCTTCCCTCTCGAGCCGCCATTGTGCCCGTGCGAGCCCGGCCAGCAGCATCCATTTGTTATCCATGACGTGAATGAGGACGACTGGGCACGTTTTCTCCACGACGTGCGGGTTTCCGGATCCGGACTTACGCCAGTCAACCCGATGCTTGCGGATGCGGCGCCCAGGGCTGTGAAGACCGGAGTGCTCGTAGGTGAGCAAGTCTCCTTCGGGTCTGATAACAGACCAATTGACTAAGCTCCGATGCTCGTTTGTTGCGCAGGCTTCGTGGCAGACATGGCCTTGAGGGTCGTCGTGAAGGGTAAGAAGAAGAGTCCAGTCGCGGACGCGATCGCCTATTGGAACCAGGTGCGTGTCAGTGATTGTGCGTGTTTTCCATGCGCCTGAACACTGACTCACCTCGCCTCGCGTAGCGCTTCTTCCATCCTCGTCTCATGCATGTAGTCCTTGCGCAAGGCGCGGTCACCTACACAGGCCCGGAGGGTGCGCTTCCTCCCGACATGACATGGATGAGCAACAACGGACTCAGAAATGAAGGGGGCTATGCTCCGGGGCACGATGACGGAGGATCAGGAGAAACCGATCGCGGCCTTCGCAGAGCGGAACGGCGAGGTTTAGTGAGAGGTATTGGCGGATCATTGTGTGAGCTTGCTGGGCTCACAGCGACGGATCGGCGCGAGCGGGGCGACTTCTCGCGCGACCTGCAGGCATCTGCTGGAGAGAAGTGGAGGCTGATAATTGCGTACAAACCTTCAACCTTCTAGGACACCTTGGGCGGCGAGTTACCTACGTCGCGTGATATGAATTGACAGCTTCATCGTTTGTAACTCGTTACTTCTGTCCACCCTGCTACCCACTGGAGTGCTCCACAGAGGGTCAACTATGAATCGTCAGATCGGCTCAGCAGCTGTGTACGCCCACAATGATCCGACCGCACGCTTCACGCGAGAGATCTGCCATCCGGCCGAACGTAGTAGCACGTCTAACTCGCGGTATGTGCGCTCCTTCGCGGCCAACATCCCCAGCATCTGTCCGAGGAGCGAACGAGAATTAGCACTCAACAACAACGAGGTTGAAAGGACCCTGCTCACAGATATGTCCAGTAGATATCCGTTAGCGCTGGCGCGTCCGAGGTTGGGGAGTAGCGGTGAGCCGTCTGGGACAAGAGAGCGCACGGCGCCCTCAGAGTCTCCGCTACTTGTGTCGCTGCTTTCGTCGAGACAGGCGTACGGCAGGAGATTGTCAACGACTAAGAGCTTTGTATGGGGTCCTGCCGCCCGTCGGAGGTGCACTAGTATCCTGCAGAGCACCATGAGCGGACTGAGGTCGATACGTAGGGCAAAGTAAAAGCTTACTCGCGAGAATTCTCGTCAGGCCAGTTGTGCAGTACTGCGCGTAGTAGGAACACGTCTGGCTGAGTGACAGTGCCTACGCCGGGGACCGTGAAGGGTTCGTGCGGCTCGAGAAAGTCCTGGGCATGAAAGCTGACCCGACCTGCCGAGAAGAGTTCCGCATGTAAAAACCCCAAGACTATCGAATGGTTTCCACATTCGAAGGCGCAATCAGTATACTGACTCCCTGGAGTAGAAATTACTGGCACATACCTTCGGTGCTACAGCGACGACCGGCGCCCTGTCTTCCACTACAAAGCGCAGGTGCGGATAGGCTTCCGAGAGAGTAACCGACACCGATCCGATTCCACCACCTACATCGACCACGACGGAGTCTTTGGGGAGTTCATCCCAAGGAAATCCTGCACGAAGGAGGAACATTGAGCTCACGAGCCCATTCTATAGCAACCCGAGCGCAGGCTCGGGGTCGGAGCAACGTACCGTGGATGATGTTCTCCGCGAGCTCCCAGTACCTCGTACCGTTCATCGAGTGTCCGAATCGGAGCAGCTTGCTCTCGTTCCCGGGCTGTTCAAGCCACTCGTAATACTTGAGCTGCGTCTTGAACGCGAGATTGAAGGGCGTAGCATAGCCGGTGGCGGGACCACCTCCGAGCAGCCAGGGAGAGAGCGCAGTTTGGATCTTCATGACTTCGTCCGTGCTAAAGGTATGGTTAGATAAGCGCATAGATGTCCGTGGTGGGGATACAACTGACGCCATCGATACGAACGCAGCAACCCCGTCTGTCTCGTCATACTTCGTCTCCGGTCTGTAACGTGTATGGATGAGGCGAGGTCTTTGGAGTCATATGCGCAGACAACAGTCACAAGACATGTACTCACGAGGCCTTCAGTTGCTCCGTGGTCTTGCCCGAGTCCATGAAAGACGAGAGGCGGTTGTTGGCAAAGACATCGGGTCGCACCTCCTTCACCCAGTGATAGGTCGCGAGGAGTCGCAAGACGTGACCTAGAAAGCGCGTTCGAATCAGTGCCAGCAAATGAAGACTTGCGGGTCACGTACTAATCCTCGAGGGGTCAATCTCAGCAGCTGTCGCGTCTTTGGCACGACGAAGCTCCGTAGCCTTGCTTGCAATGTCCTTTACGCTAGCCCCCTCTGGTCCGGCCTCGCGCAAGATTTCGACGATGTGCGTCGCCTCCACAAACTCCATGCAACCGACTAAGTTGCCCTGGGTGATGACCGCTTCAGTCTATCGAATAGGGAGCCGACGTACGCTAGAAGGAATCGCGTACCCCATTCACGCACTCAACCAGCGAAAAGAACGGCTTATGGACTGTCGCCGTGATATGCCCGCATGCGGCGACGATCTTGTTGGCTGCCCCAAAGACTGTCGGTTCGGTCCTCAGCTCCTCCGATTTCTCGACCTCCGGTGGGTTGGCGCGGGTGCTATAGTAGGGAACATCGAGAGAAGGGTAGTCGAGAGGAAGATTGGTGCCCTTCGACTGCGAAGTGTAGACCTCCTCAATCTCGTCGATGGCGTAACCTATGACCGCGTGGAGTGCCCTGAGTGCAGCGATAGTCATTGCGAGACGGTTCGCACTGGGCGAGTACAGCGAGAGCGAAACGTAGAGAGATGTGAGAACGCACCCCAGGGATTGCGGGGGATGAGACTCACGGTCAGGTATAGATTGTGGGTATGTGAGAACGCGCCGTATTACGACATGTCGCGCGCCGCGGCGTATATGTAGGTGCGTGTATGCCATAGACAGGGCTGGTCCCTGATCAGGCTGGCAGAGATGTGAACATCCGGCACTTCTTGAGCGGAGGAGAACATACCTCATGAGAGGGCGTATCGCGGAGGAAGTCGTCACTGTGTTCATGCGCCAACATCGTGAGTCCCCGAGATGAGACGGCGTGGGTAACAACGCCAATCCGGCCTCCGGCAGCCCCGGGTGCGCTCTGAAGAGCGGGACCCGTCAATTGTCGAGAAGGTGGAGTGCAGAGGAGGAGTTTCGTTGTATCCTGCTTCTCCTTGCTTCGGAAAGTGGCAGGAAAAAGACAGTAACTTCGACATACAACTAACGAGTCGTGCGATGGTCGGGGCAAACCCCGGAAGATATGTCTCGACACCCACGACTTCGCGGCCGGAAGGTGGAGATGCGTCAGCTATTCACGTAGCAGATGAGAGGTCGTTCGAAACAATTGGCGATATGGCGGCCGCGGACATCGGTAGCAGCCGAATTACGGTCCACGAGATCGTCCCTTCTCGTACCTGCCGCAAGTCGGACGGGGGCCGCCGGCTGAGCGTGTCGAAAAACTTGGCGTCCCGTTGACAACGTATGCTCGCCAAGGTCTACGAGATTCGGGAACATCCTGAGTAGACCGTACTAGGCGAGGCGTGCAACTTCCGGAAGCATGAGATCTCCACGGTAGCCGTGGGGGCGCGAACGCAATCCCCGCAAGCACTGTCTGGAGGACTTGATGACGAACCCCTCCAGACTCCACACCACGGAGCTCGGTGATCTCGGCGTTAGAGATAGCGGTGTCTGCGCGAGTCCGATGAGAGCAGTGAGAGAGGCGCTAAGCGCATGCCCAGTCCAAGTCGTGGTTGCGATCAGTTGCGACCCTTCGGTCCAAGCCAGAGCTGAAGAAGGGGAGTGTGGCGAGGCCATACGGCCAATAATTGAGCGACTTCTGCATCCGAGATTGCGATGGCGGCCGCACGAGCTCGAAATGCCAACTCCTCGAGGAACGGCAGCTTGCAGAGCGCATGTCCGAAAAAGCGTACAACACGGGCTTCGCTCCGCGATATGGTCTCCATGAGATGGACCTTGCGAGGACGGAGGTGTGATTGGGAGTATATGGAGGAGAGTGGACGGCGGGAACGTGTAAGTCGGCATCTTGAGGAACAAAGACACGGAAATCCGGGAGACAACTAGTCAGAGGACATCAACAATTGACCCTTCCAATGGTCCCGAGGATGTCTTGCAGATCGCGCTTCACTGCTCCATGCTTACCTAGTTCCCACTGCACTATCACTCCATACACGTTATAGATGTCGGCTTGATGGATGGGAGGATGGACTAGGAACAGGTGTTGAAGGCCTCATAGACGATGTCCACGATGTATGTACATAACGCGGCCAGTCGACACTCTTCCGACGTGCTCTATTGGCGGTATAAGCACGTCTCGAACATAAGGTAAAAGAGCGGGACAGCAGAACTGGTACTTACCTGGCCTTGTATCAGAGCATAGATGCTCGCACAACGTCTCCACGAGACTGATAACGACTACAAGTCCGTGCTGGAGCACTGGCAGCTTCAGCGCGACGCGTTGACGATAGCCCCGATATTCGTACTCACTCCGCCTACTACCCAAAACCCGCACACGACGCGTCCCTTGACCTCGGTTCCATTCTCAGCTCCACGTCATGTCTCGCGACCTCAGAAGGGGTTACGGGCGATACTAGCGCAGGCTTGAAGTGTCGGTAGAGGCGCGTTCGACCTGGAAGCTGGAGCCGGAATGACCATGGATGCCGTCGCTAGCCTTCAAGCTTCAGAATGAGAGCAAGCAGAAGCAGCGTTTCTGAGATTCAGGTCCATGGTGGTGGTGGTACCGGTCGGTCCTAGCGAGTCGGGACGACAAGCAAGCCGTATTGAACTACATTAGTCCAGTCAGTAATTATCCGGGATAACATTCGTCTTATCACGATTCAAGCTCAGATAGCCAGGCGTCTAGGTGAGTAAGTCCTGGTAATAACCGCAAAATAACCGTGCCATATGTACGAGTTCTGCGTCCGACGACAACCTCGCACTAATATCTTCGCTGCAGAGTCCGTATCCGCGACCGGGCATGCAGCAGAATGGTTAATAGGCAACGAATAGTACACTCATCGTAGCGAGCACGCTCAACAATGCTGTCACTCCTGCACCCGCTCGTAGGAGACCGCCACCCTGATGAGCCCACATGGACAGAACGCCGTTATTGGAGGACGCTCCGGGAGCGACCGCCCTCGTAGGTCGCGTACTACGAGAGCTTGCCTGGCTCCCCGGGATGCCGGTTGGGTCAGTTGAGGGTGGGGAGATAGGCAAGATGGTCCCGGACGTCCCTAGCAGGCCCGTCGAGCTGGTCATGGGAGCGGAGGATCCAGTGATCATCGTACTGGTAATGGAATCCGTGGATGAGGGGATGATGTCCGTCGGGGTCGTAGTATCGGTGGCGGGTACGGAATCGGTGTCCGTAAGTATGGCGGTATCCGTGTTGGCGATTACAGAGTCGGTGTCGGTAGGTAGGACGGTGTCTGTTCAGAAGGCTATGTTGTTAGCTGTCGTCACCGAGCTCCTGGAGGCTCACCAGTGACATCCGTGCTCGAGTCTTGCGCGATCACCCACCCACGAGAAGGACAGCGAAGAGAGTAACGCAGCTGAAGAGCGCATACTGATGTGCGAGTGGATGGGAACTAGATCCCGGGAGAGTACGAGAAAGCAGACTTCAGGCTCGAGGCAGCCCGATTATATGGGAAGCCTCAGCTCGAGGAGCGTACCGCCATGGAAAGCGCAGTGCCCTCCGACCGCAGAGCGGGCGTTGAGGGCTTGAGATAGCATAGCGAGCGGCGCGCGTTATAGCCCATCGACGCCATAGGGGGAGAGTAGCGCTTGAAACAGTAACGCATTAGTCCCGTAGTCAGCAAGAAGGCCGTGTCGCTGTGCGGGTTGGTGCTTACCTAGTCTAGGTTGCGAGGGTGAGCGCGAGAGTAGACACAACTATAACGGCATGTCATATGCGGTCGCTTGAGTGAACCTTGAAGACGTTGTCGAAGAGTTAGCATCGGCTCGTGAGTTGAACTCTGGTAGTGTGCTCAGCTTTATACCCACCACGGTCTGGTCGAGTAGAGGCGAGCATAGAGGCTATGTGTCAGTGGACCCGTCCGAGTTCGCCGGGTATAGGAGGCTCTCGACGGCAAGGTACAGGGAGG
The DNA here is from genome assembly GCA_022592435.1 of Cerioporus squamosus. Lineage (NCBI taxonomy): Eukaryota > Fungi > Basidiomycota > Agaricomycetes > Polyporales > Polyporaceae > Cerioporus > Cerioporus squamosus. Next base: position 162,672 of record JABYQS010000040.1, read on the forward strand.
CGGAACATGAGCAGCGCCACTCTTGAGCTGTCGACGGGCGACTCGGGCTACTAAGTGGTTGCGAAGAGGTGAAGATGCTTGGCCAAGAAGAGACGCGGATTAGACTAAAGCTTAGATCTAGACACCTCGCCTGATCAAGTATGAAACTAGAAGGGACTTATGCGACGTTAGCTGTCCCACCGGGGTAACACCGCGATGTCTGGAGTGCTGGCCCGAGTCGTTTCAGGACGATGCCTTCGTACAGGACGCACCTCTGCGGCCAGCCGATTGGCTTGCACATCCCCAACAGTCGCTTCTTCGCCGCCGAAGAACGTTGGGTCATGGCTTCTTCGCAGCGTGGCTGGCGGAGGGTCCGGGGGCAGTGCTTGTCAACAGGACCGAGCGAGCTTGAATGCCGTCAACACAGCGAGGACAGACAGTCGACAAGGCCCAAGTCGTAAGGAGTTCACTCTAGCTAGAGCTCAGAGCGGGTGGGTAAGTTCAAGCAGTGGGTTTCTTTCGCCAATGTGATGGTCTCCTGCTGTAGGCAATCTAAAAGGAAGAAATCAACTTCTTTACTTTCCTGCATTTGCACATGTATTCTGCGCTGCAAGTGAGGCTACAGATGGAGGAGGACAATTGGGGAGGGTGGACTCGGACTTGGACTCGGATTCGACAGCGGTAAGGACGCTCGACCTAGCGCGGCTATCTAATCTGATAGTGAGGATAAGTAACTTTAACTTACATGAGTACCTAGCGCTAACGTCATGATAGTAACGATGCATTATCGATCAATACTCGGTGTTGATCAACTCGTTAACTAGGCCGTACATATGCATCCTGTTCTCTACCACCATCTCACGTCGTTGGGCTTGAACTAAGACCAGGTTGTCGGGCATGCGAATACATGTCTCACGTCCCGCCACGTTCGCAACTCTCACTCCCAGTGCTGGATACTCCCGCAAGTCAGGCTCGATCATCGGGATCGCTTCCACCTTGACCGGAAGTTCGAACTTCGCGATACGTATTGCGAACGTGCTGCTGTAATCGCGACACACACCACGGCTGCCATGTTTATATGTGCGACGCATGATGTAGCTATCCGCCTAAATGGTTCTGTCGCCTTCCTATTGACCGTTTCCCATCGCAGACACAGTCGAACAACGTCCGAGGGTAGGATACCGAGGACCTTGGGACGCCGGAAGTACAGTACCAAGCCTCTGTTTCGCCATACTCACCGACATTGGCTAAGAGGCCTCCATTTAATGATCACGACTGTCAGCCGACTGCGTGGACTCTCATGCTGTCGCACCACGTAGGTCTTCGTCTCTACAACAAGCACCGCCGTTCTCAGCAGCCTCCTCGTTATCTGGCACGCAGGACATCCTCCATAAAGACGGGAGGTTCGCTCGACTCGTAGTCAGATCCCACTCACCCCGCCATGTCTACTTTCTCTACTCTACGCGCCCTCCATGCCGTCATTGGTGAAGCCATCACCGAGATGGAGAAGGTCTACACAGCCGAGTCGTTGGATTTCCCATCCCTGGATGCTCCATACTACACTAGCCTCAAGCATGCTCCAGAGGTCGACAGGGCTGAAGAGCTAAGAGTCGATCACACCGTGTTCGCCGCGGCGAACCGCATCGTCTCCGCTGCGGGACAGCTCTCTGCTACCGTCAACAAGCCTTGGTTTTCCCTGATCGAAGGTATCAACTCGGTACGTTTGTGTCTGGCGGTCTTGGCGGTCCTATATAATGTCGGAGCTCATTCTCCGATGAGCTAGACGAACGTTGTCGCTTGCCTACAATTTCTTGAAGCCAGCAACACGGTCGAGATCCTCCGTGAGGCAGGGCCAGGTGGGCTGCACGTCAAGGAGATCGCGCAAAAGATCACTGCGCTGCGCAGCTGGAAGACCGAAGGGCCGCCCGTCGAGCTTGATCCGTCGAAGCTCAGTATGTACCTGCGGTTCGCTTCGCTTTTGTACAAGTCGATCTCTAACCCCATATCAGGTCATGTACTTCGCATGCTCGCGACTTCCACTGGCTTCGCGAAGTCACCCCGGACGTCTTCACAAACAATCGCTTGTCTTCGTACATTGACTCGGGCAAGTCGTTCGAGCAACTCAAGAACTCGTGAGTTCTCTTCGCCTGTCCCCGCACCATCTCCTCATCAAGCCTCGAATAGCCCGGGAACCAAGTATGACGAGTCCGATGGCGTTGCTGCATACTGCGCTACCGCGTGAGTACCTCGACTGCTCTTTGACATTCTCCCGTACTAAGCTATGTTTGCCTTATAGTGGCGACGAGGTCTTCAAACTCATGACCAACCTGACCGACTGGCTCCTGAACGACGGCGGTTCCAAGACCGACTCCGCGTTCAACTTCACGTTTAAGACCCCCCTCAAGTACTATGAGTGGATCGAGCAACCCGGCAACGAGCACAGGCTTGTGCGCTTCGGTCATGCTATGCATGGGACGAAGCAATTCGAGATCGCTGAGAACATTATACACGGTGGGTTTTCCATTTGATGCTTCGTCGCAGGCCGGACGGATGCAGTTCGCCAGCGTTTAGGGTCGCAAGCGTTCAGACACATTGACTTATCACGCGAACTTCGCAGGGTTCCCATGGGAAGAGCTCCCGAAAGACTCGGTTGTCGTCGATATCGGAGGAGGTATTGGGACTATTACGCTCCTCCTCGCGGAGGCGTACCCGCACCTGCGCTTTGTCGTTGAGGACCGCGCGCCGGTCGTTGCATTCGGGCGTCAGGTCAGTCATCCGCCTCAGCATCGCTGACGTGCTGTTGCTAATCGGTCTCGTCCCCCGCTACCCCTACCACGGCTGTGTCCACCTCCGTGTGAACCGTGCTTGCCTTATCCTGCGCACACCGCCTATGCTCCGACTTGACATTGACCGTCACTGTCATTGTCCATAGGCCTGGGGAGAGAAGTACGCCGAGATCTTCGATTCGGGTCGTGTGTCTTACCACGCCCACGACTTCTTCGAGCCGCAGCGCCCCTTCGACGTCCCCGGCGTCGGCACCGTCGTCCACCCCGACGTGATGTTCATCCGCGCGATCGCCCACAACTGGCCCGACAGTCTCGTCCTCGAGTACGTACCGCCTTGCATTCTTGCGCGCGCACGACTAACCTCTCCTCCGGCACCTCAGGTTGTTGAAGACGCTCCGCGCCGCAGCAGGTCCAAACACGAAGCTCCTCTGGATCGACAACATGCTCGCTTACGCGTGCGTCGACAACAAGAGCGGCAAGGAAGGGTCGGAGGCTCTTGGCGCAGTGCAGTCGCTCGTCCCCGAGGGTTCTCCCCTCCTCCCCAACCTCGGCCGTGGCAGCGCCAACGGGTATATCCTCGACATCCAGGTGCGTGCACGTCTTCCCTTGTTTGTTTCGTCGTCCGCTGGCTGCTTCTCGGCGGGCGAGCCCGCTGATCCTATGATGCTGATGCGGCTTCCAGATGCTCGGAAGGTTCAACGCGAAGGAACGCACGTACCGCGAGTATGAGGCTCTCACGAATGCGTCTGGGTGGAAGATCACGCGCGTGAAGCGTGCAGTCGGCTCCCTGTGGGCTTACACGACCGCTGTTCCAGTCTAGATTGAGGCAGTCGACGGCGACAGTGCGGCCTACACGTCCAATGGCTTCGTGGGTGCCCATCCTCAACAAGTCGCAACGCTAATGTTCTCCGGGTTTGAGACGTCTTGATGCCAAATATGATATCTAGACAGAGTTGTAGACGACGCCGATGACCGTGCGCAATTCTCATCGTTTTCCTTGCCACCATGTGTCAGGTGATCTTGTGAAGATTACACGGTCCCTCAAGCAGGCACGGAAGTTACATACAAGAGAAGCTCCCTGGAAGCCCTTTGACTCCGCAGAAGAAGGATCGGCCGCCACCATCGGCGTCCGGTCACGATTTCGTATGATTTTAACAGGCACGATATCTACAAGCGAAGCTGCTGGGAGGCCCTTTGACTCCGCAGAAGAGGATCGGCCGCCACCGGCGACCGGCTGGGCAGTCATCGCGCTCAAGTGACCCGTCGAAGGCAGCATCGCGTTGAGTGCATTCGGCGTCCGTCACCGCCCGACTGCTTGTTCTGGCACTCAGGTTAGGTCACAGTGCCATGAGAATGCCCTCGCCTCGCAGCAGGATGACATTTCTCTTACGCGTACTCGTCTGCGTCATCTAGAACAGCTGAGAAGGTGAGTGCTCGGCTACTCCGTTATAAGTCGCTGGCTGAAGCCGAGGCGAGATTGTTGAACCCCACGTACCCAGTGTTGCCTTCCGCCATGGGTATCAGACAAGCCCGACCTGAGTCCGAGCCAACTCCCGCTGCGCCCACTCCGACCAAGATCAAGCTCGGGGACTTCTCGATTGACGAGTACAGACCTATCAAGGTCATTGTCATCGGAGCAGGGTTCAGCGGTATACTGTCCGCTATCAGGTATGTTGTTCAGCACGTCTCATCTGTGCTGCAGGTCTCATCAGTACTGTCTAGGTTTCCGCAGAAGATCCCAAACGTCGACTTGACGATATACGAGAAGAACTCTGGGGTGGGCGGGACATGGCACAGCAACCGCTATCCGTGAGTATGCCAGTGTCCGCATGATGGAATTCCTTTGCTCACTGCTTCATGCTTCCGCCTCAACAGCGGAATCGCGTGCGACATCCCAGCTCATTGCGTATGTCCTCCTATTCTCCTTGTCCTTATCGTGTCTGACAGCTGCCATAGTACCAGTTCTCGTTCGAGGACAAGGCATACCCGCTCATATCTCTAGATGTCCTTCTCTGACTCGTCTCCCTCTAGCGCGACTGGTCTGCCTTCTACGCCCCGGGTCACGAGATCCGACAGCATCTTCAGGACGTCGTGGACAAGTACAAGCTCATGCGCTACATCAAGCTCAGACATGAAGTCGTTCACGCGCGATTACGACGAGGCTGCCTGCAAGTGGCACGTCCGCGTCCGCATGGCCCAAGGGGGACAGTGAGACCGAGTTCGAGGAGTTCGAAGATGTCGCCGACGTTTTCGTGACAGCCTTCGGAGTTCTCAGCCGGTGGAACTGGCCGGATATCGCGGGCATGAAGGACTTCAAGGGCGAGCTGTACCACACGGCACAGTTCGACCCGGAGGGTGGGAGTTGGGACCAGGTCGCCGAGAGCTGGAAGGACAAGAGGGTTGGTGTCATCGGGTCGGTGAGTTCGTTCGTGCTCTTCTCTAGGTGTACCTCTCGTCTGACCTCACAACAGGGATCAAGCGCTATTCAGACTGTGGCTGCGGTGCATCCGAAGGTGGCGAAGCTCGTTAACTACGTGCGGGGCCAGACGTGGATCGCGGTTCCTTTCGCGGGAGACACGTTTTCTGAGCTCCTGGAGCGGAAGACGATCCCTCAGGATGGTGAATGTGAGTGTTAGCGTTCGTCTCTGTAGCTGGGTCTCACAGCAGGGAGTGCAGTCGTGTTCTCTCCTGAGGAGCTCGACCGGTTCAAGACCGATCCGGAGTACTTCCGGCGTTTCAGACGCACCATGGAAAGCCTCGTGAACGTGAGTAGTGTGGATCCCAGTCCTAGCTACAGTTCCGTCGCCTTACAGTTGCCATTCATAGTCTATGAACTCTTACACACTCCGAGGGAGCAAATTGTCGATCGAGTTGCAGGAAGAGTTCGACAGAAGATGGAAACGCAACTTGCGAAGAAACCGTGGATCGCCGAGAAACGTTCGTATCTCTATAGCTTCTCCTCATGAACGACCTTGCTTATACAGTTCTGAGCGCACAGTGATCCCCGCCTTCCCTGTGTCGTGCAGACGGCTGACTCCGGGCCCGGATATCTGGAGGCCTTGTGCGCTGATAACGTCAGTTTCCTCGTCCTTGCGATCCTCCTTTTGGCTGTCGCTGACGCAGAGCGTGGGTAGACTGACTTCGTGACTAGTCCCATCAAGCGATTCACGGAGTCCGGGATTGAGACAGAGGACGGACAACGTCAGGAGCTAGACATCATCCTCTGTGCGACAGGTACGTCGCTATGAGGCTTCCGGCTGGACGGCTCTAACGCGCTACATTCAGGATACGACGTGTCCTGGCAGCTTCCGTTCGATATCATTGGACGCAACGGTGTGGTGCTCAACGAGAAGTGGAAGCCATACCCGAGTTCCTATCTATCGATGTGCGTCGACGAGTTCCCCAACATGTTCATGGTGCTGGGTCCGAACTCCGTCATCGGCGCTGGAACTCTCCTGCCCATTATCGAGTTCTCCGTCAATTATGCCGTGCAAGCGACTGCGAAGATGCAGCGTGAACGTCTGAAGAGCATGGAAGTCAAGGTGGACGCCGTGCGAGACTTCGACCAGTACATCGAGGTGAGCCCACCGCGCTCGTTCTACATCCTTGAGAGAGTTGCTGAACTCTCGTCAGAGCTACTTCCCTCTGGTAAGTTGTTGACCGCGGCATCGCGCAATAGTGTCTGACTGCCTCCCGCTTCAAGACCGTTTTCAGCGACAAGTGTCGTTCTTGGTACAAATTAGGCAAGGATGAAGGGCGTATAGTCGGTTTGTGGCCAGGTACGCGCATTCACGACCTCCCTGTGCGCGACCCCTGACAACAGTTCGCAATACAGGATCCAACTTGCATGCTCTGAAGGCTCTTCAGTATCCGCGGTGGGAGGACTATGATACGCTCGATTAGACGACATCCCGAACAGGCTCTACTGGCTGGGAGACGGTCAGACTTCGAACGAGAAGACACCGACAGGAGATAGTACGTCGTCAGATGTCGCTGCGGTGCATATGAAACTAACATGCCAATCCGCCAGGGGCGTGGTACCTGAGCGAGGAGTACGTGGACAGACCTCCAGGTCAGTGATTGAATACCGCGCTTACGACTAGTGAGTATATGGCGTATTGATATCATCGTTTACTAGTGCCGCAGGAATGAAACTCTACCTGAATTGACCTGAATCGAGATTACGGGTGTATTGTCTTGGCAACGTAACGAAGATGAGCTTCCCTTCTCCAGTCTCCCCCTGGACCGTCAGTGTAACTTGGTCCGGCGTCCGCCAATCGGTGAGTTACCGTCGAGCGTCAACACCACGCATGGGCATGCGCCTTCGGTGCACTTCGTCGGGCTGCAATCTGTCATGTGCAAACATTTATCCCCCGGTGACGAGCTGCGGCCCCTCGCGAGACCGGGGTAAGAACAATCCACCGCCGAGTATACACCGGATGACGTCCCAGCTTATGAGCCTCGTTCCCTCAGTTCGTCATGACTTATCACTTCCCTGTCAACTCGATAAGTGCGCTGCTGATGAGCTTTCGCACCAACACCTGAGATCGTCATCGTCCCCGCGCCCTCAAAGGCGACAATTCTAGTAGAGAATCCCAAACAATATGTGAGTGATTCTTCAAGTCTGACGTTCGCGCGAGCACGCATAGCACTGACTTGGAGCAATCGCGATTCGCTGCAGTTAGCAAATATCACTGGCGCTGAGACGCACTGACAGATGAACCTTTGTTCCGCCACGTCGGAAATTTGGGGCCCTGATGCTTCGTACGTCGGGAGAAGGGTGGAGAAGTCGTCGCAGGTGCGCTACGAACGTCAAGAAGCTGATGACAGCAGGAGCCCGGCGCCAGTACCGCACTACGTGCAGCATTATAATCTCGCTGCAAGCTGAAGACAACGATGCACCGACATACAGCCTAGCTTCTACGGACTATGGCAGACCCTACACAACCATCTCGCTGTTCGGTACCTAGCGCCACTGAGGCCGAGGGCGACGGTCACCCCGCCGCTGAGGCTGACCTGGGAGGCTTCTCGATAGACGAGTACATTCCTATGAAGGTCGTTGTCATCGGCGCCGGCTTCAGCGGAATCCTCGCTGGCATCAGGTGCGTCCTATCTGCTTGTTGTGTACACGGGTAGTTCATCCACGCGCCGAAGGTTTCCGCAGAAGATTCCGGGTGTCAATCTTACCATCTATGAGAAGAGCGCAGGGGTCGGCGGAACCTGGTACAATCATAACTATCCGTGAGTAGTTGGCATCCCTCTCCCCCGGCGTAATAGCTTACGAGAGTCGATGCCAGCGGTGTTGCTTGCGACATCCCCGCCCTTTGCGTACGTGACGTCACGTCCCTGACTCCTCGCAGCTGACTCACTTACCTCATTGTAGTATCAATACTCGTTTGAGGACAAGGTGCGTAGTCCTCGATTGATCATATCCGACGTCCCCCTTGCGCTGACGCCGAGCTTCGTCCACAGCGAGACTGGTCGTCCTTCCACGCTCCTGGACCCGAAATCCAGCAGCATCTGCAAGATGTTGTTGACAAGTACAAGGTCTGGCGATACCTCAAGCTCCAGCATGAAGTCGTGCACGCTGCATATGACCAGCCGACCGGAAGGTGGCATCTGCGTATCCGTCGCCTGAAGGCCGACGGGGAGGGGTTCGAGGAGATACAGGACGTCGCGGACGTTTTGGTCAACGCGATCGGTGTCCTCGCACGATGGAAGCTCCCAGCGATCGCCGGTATACACGGCTTCACCGGTGAATTGTACCATACCGCTCAATTCGCCCCGATGAAGGAGCCATGGGAGGTCGTCGCGAAGCGATGGAGGCAGAAGAGAGTCGGTGTGATAGGCGTGGTGAGCTATCTGAATCCTGATAGTGATGTGGTAGACGTCGATGCTGAAGCGTTGGCATCAGGGATCTGCGGCCATACAAGTGGTGGCCGCCCTTCAGCCGAGGGTCGGACAGCTCGTCAACTTCGTTAGAGGACAGGCATGGTTTACTCCGCCGTTAGGGAGCGATCTGGTATCGCAGATCCTCGGCCAAGAAGACCGGACGGTTGAAGGAAATGGTAAGCCCCCCGGAAATGGACGCTCTTCTATGCTCAATTTGATGCAGTGGTTTTCACCTCGGAAGAGAAGGAACGGTTCGTGAATGAGCCGGGGTACGCGTCGAATGTCAGATGCTTGCTAGAGAATAGGGTCAACGTACGTGCATACCCACTCTCCATGCTGTCACCCTCATTCAAGGGAGTCTGCCGCAGTCTATGCACTCTCTCACGCAGAAGGGTAGCGCTCGTCAGACAGAGCTGCAGGAGATCCTGAGGAGAATCATGGACGAGAAGCTTGCCAAGAAGCCGTGGATTGCGGAACAGCGTATGTGATGTCTTCTCTACAACCGACACGTCCTAACAGCCACGCGATCAGTCACGCCCGGCTACCCAGTGGGATGCAGACGCCTGATGCCAGGGCCTGACTATCTTGCGGCTCTGTGCGCGGACAACGTGGGTATAGCAGGAATGTCTCCACCGCTACCTCTGACAGACCTTTTGGCTGGCACGGCACATAATAGACCGACTTCGTCAGTAGTCCTATCCGCACTTTCACTGCGAGTGGAGTGGAGACCGAAGACGGTGTGCACCACGAATTAGACGTCGTATTCTGCGCAACAGGTACGTGATGATTGACTGACACGCTTCCCCCGTGCGCCTGCTGAGCTTCTGTGGAACCTGACAGGATACGACACATCGTGGCAGTTGCCGTTCGCTATCATCGGACGGAACGGCATGTCCCTGAATGAGAAGTGGAAATCCCATCCGACCTCCTATCTCTCGATGTGCGTCGACGACTTCCCGAACATGTTCATGTGCCTCGGACCCAACTGCTTCGTCGGCACCGGTTCCTTGATCCCGATGATTGAATCAACCGTCATGTACGCGGTGCAGGCCACCGCGAAGATGCAGCGGGAGCGTCTCAAGAGCATGGAAGTCAAGGCTAACGCGGTTGAAGACTTCCAAAAGTACATTGAGGTACGTCTGTCCGTTCGAGGAACAGATAGTTCTACTGAGCGACGTCGTGGGTCCAGAGCTACTTCCCGAAGGTACTTGGCAGTTTGTCTGCACTCCTGTCTCCTGCTAACCCAAGCCTCCGAGCAGACGGTTTACAGTGACCAATGTCGCTCTTGGTACAAGATGGGCAAGGAAAACGGGAGGATAATCGCCTTGTGGCCAGGTGAGCGGATAACTGGTAGGAAGCACTACGTATAAGCTCACCGTAGGAAGGATCAAACCTACATGCGAAGAGGACTCTTGAGCATCCTCGCTGGGAAGACTTCCGGTACGAGCAGCGCGACACTGGAGTAACAAACCGGTTCTACTGGTTGGGCGATGGTCAAACCTACGCCGAGAAGACACTGACCGGCGACCGTAAGCTTTCTGCGCTTGGCCAAGACGTTTCGAAGTGTACTTATGACATGTTGGCAGGTGCATGGTATCTCGCGGAAGACCAAATTGATCGCCCTCCAGGTAAGCGAGACAATCGTGGCTTAATGCAATACCAAGGCTTACCGCCGACGGCCCAGTCGCTTCCGACTAGGTCGCATCTGCGAGATGAGTAACGCGTGCTGTCCCGGAGCATACGTACAGAATACACGATCTTGCCCTCTAGATAGCCTCCCCTTTGTTGTTAGAACGCACTGTCGCCGATGTGTCAACCTTCCGCATAACTACGCTTCATTGCGTCCGAAATTGACACGACATCCTTGGGGGCCGTATGCGACGCAGGGCGGATTGAAGCTCTAGCGGAGGAGTGCATCGAAGCGGCAGAGCTGTCTAGTTACTACTCGACCTGTAAGTTCAACACAGCAACGTGGCGAGATGCCTTACTATCCCTGCTTCTCGAGTATGACTCCAGTATGCTCTCTCGGTCCAGTTGTGTCGGCCTCAGGACATCGGCGTCGTCTTTTTCGTCTTCTCCGTCGGACTCGTCAGTATGGGCTGTGTGATCTGAGTCCTCGGCATCACATTCACTTCCGTCGGACGACGCGTGCGAGTGACCTCCAACGTCCGACTTCTCGCCAGCCGTCTGCGTGCGCTGCACACCAAATTTCGCAAGGTCCTCCTCCTCCTGGATCCTCTCCGACATACTCGTGAGATACTCGCACAGCGCCTCGACTTCCTCCCTGACCGGCGAGTTCAACTCCTCAAGCCACCCGAGCGCGCCGTCAAGCTGAGACAACCCGACCAAGCACAGCGGCAGCAGCATCATAACTGCGGTCTGCATAACCCAAGTCTTCGCGAAGCGATGGAAGCGTACGCCGGGTGAACCATCCGGGACGAGCTCGGGACTGCAAACGACTGGTCATTCGGGGTTGCGCGCGGCGCCCCATACGTTTTCACGCCGGAACGAAGAATGATTGTATGTGGTGTAGAGCAGCCGTACGCTGCGGAGAGCGGGAGTGTGATTCCTTCCGGTATCCAGTATGGGGTCGCCTCGCAAGCTCCCAACAGGGGGATAGGGTGTGAGGAAGTCCTTCGGTTCACCCCAGGTCATATGAAACCAGATGTCGAGGTATCTCAGCGTCGAGGAATGCACTTGCAGCTTGAGATACTTCCACTGTGGCCAGTCTTGGGGAGGATGTGGTACAACGACGTGCTCCACCACTGGGCAGAGCTCAACGACGTGCTTGATAACATCTCCTTACACTGCCATGTTATCGCGGCGCATGTCGACAACAAGGGGATAGACATGTAGGTACGTCAGCCGAGATCCGAAGGGTTGGATGAGTTCGAGCGGGTCTGCGAGCGGACCTATGAGAATAGTAAGATGCGCTAGTCGAGGGATGCGCATGAACAGAGGTGACTGTTGTAAGCTGAGTAAGTACTCAACGAAACTTCGTTGACGGTCACAAGTGCCTCCCGCCACCTACCCGCACCCATCGTAAGTATTTCTCTCCACGTAATCTCAAGGAGCGCACGCACCGAACACCGCGTCGATCCGTGTCTGCGAGTCTACCGCTTGGTCGTGTGCGGCGCGGATGTGCGCGCCGTCGTGATGCGCACCGAGGTAGACATTCGGGCACGAGACGCGCTTGATGCGCTCGATGTCCGCATGGATGATTGCGCGGCAGAAGAAGTCCAGGTCGAGGTCGTTCTGCTCAGTGAGCACGGTCAGCGGCTGCGCGTCATCAGAGCGGGAGAAAGGAGGAACGTACTTCGTCGTAGCCTGATGGGGTGTGGGGGCGACGATGAGTGACATGTGAGAAGCTTCTGGAGCGGACGAGGACGCACCGAAGGGCTGCTCGATCTCCTCGCCGGCCGCAATAAGGCCGAGGTATATGAATGCGGCGACGCCGACGCCGGGTATCGCGTACCAACCGAAGAGGTCGACTAGCTGGAAAGGGAGGCAGAAGAGGTAGATCCATACGGTGCTGAAGTAGATGTCAGGTGGCGCCACGAGTAGACATTCACGAAGTTCGAAAACTCACTGTCTAGTGCATTCGAACGCGATCATCCCGGAGATCAGTATGAGGTAGCGGCTCCCAGGCTTGGAAACACGTACCGGATGTGAACGGAGTATACACTGTGGATTCTGTTAAAATCGAACATCGACAGATCCAACCCGATTGACTCACAAAGGCAGTGGCGTAGTCAAGATCCTCTCGAGCGCTGTGATGCACTTGTCAGCCCAGCGCGTATCAGACGAGGTCCAGGAGAACTCAACTCACTCGACAAACTATCCTCGAACGCTTGCAAACAGCCCAGCATACCGCCCAACGCACCTCCGGGGACGACACTCCGCTCATCAAGCACGCTCAGCCAGATGCTCAGCGAGCGCAGGATCTCAAGCGGGAGGTTCTCCCCGCCACCCGCGATGCGCGGCCGGTGCTTCGAGTGCGTGATCCCGAGCCGCTCGCCCGTGTCCTGCAACCTCGCACGCATGTGCTCGCGGTGCGGGTGCCCGTTCTCACCTGCAATACACACGCCACGTCAGCAAGCCCTCCCCAGTCCGGAACGAGCACGACTCACCCTGCGGGTTCCCATCGACATCATCTCCGGCCCATCGCCTTTGTATTCCGCCTTCGTCGTCGTCGCTCTCTCCCGCCTCAACATCGACCGATTCGCCGCCCGCGCCGCGCACGGTGACCCTCTTGCGGAAGCCGAGCGTGCGCGCCACTGCCTGCATGACGTTAGCGAAGGGAATCAAATCCGCGCGGACGTCGCCGAAGATGCCCTTGCTCGTCCCATGTGCGGCCACTGCGCTCGGCAAAAGAGGGTGGCGCTCGCGCTCTCCGGCGTCGCTCGAGACGGACGAAAGGGACGAGGACGACTGTGCGTGGTGGAGCGGAGGCGGCATGAAGGTGCCGTAGGTGTTGATGGGCGGGATGACGGGGTCGCGGAGGCTATCCTGGCGCGTCGAGGAAGACGGTGAAGAGGGTGACGGGCCCGGGAGAGCGAAAGGTGGGACTTCGGGGTGGAGGTCGCGCGGGGACGAGACTTCGGAGACCTCAACTGTCGGCTGCTTCTTGCCATCCCGGCGGTGATGGACGTGCTGCGGAAGGTGAGCAGGATGCATAAGGCGGCGAGTGACGAGAACTCACCTCGTGCAGCGGTTTCACGAGCGGGTACAAGTCCTCGTAGTAGATGCCCATCTCGCCTGCCAGTGTGCTGTCAGTACAATGTGTTACAGCCCGTATGATCGGACTACCTCTGAGGTGATGCTTGATCGCGACAATGAACCTGCAGAAGGTGCGTGAGCGGCCCGTGCATGTCCTGTCTGTGAACGTACCCTTCGACCAAGTCGAGCGCAATGCGCTTCTCAGCCATGATGCGCCTAGCTACGTGCACGTCGACCTCCGGACTTGTCCCGTCAGCGTTCACCTGCGTAGGTGCCAGCTTGAGCGGGACGTGGATCCAGGCAAGCCGCGTGAACGTGCGCGCCGATCGGGCGAGGTCCGACCACGCACTGCGACCTTGCCAGTAACGGTCATAACTAAGTAATAGCGAGTCAGTGGTGGGTTTTGCCCGCTTGTAAGAGTGAGACGAGACCTACCCAGAGCTAGCGCGGTATGAGATCACGAAGCCTATCACTACGCCTGCTCAAGATTGTAAGTACGAGGCAGAGGCGTGTGTACGAGGTGCTAACACAGACCAAGGAGGGTCAGCATGACATTGGGAATGCCGAGGTGTACGCTCGTCCGTAGAGAGATCGAAACCACCGCTGCCAGCAGATGTGTGGTTAGCGCCGGAGAAACACTGCGGTCGGCTGGAGGCAAGCCTACCAGCGGCGAAGACGGTGTGCAAGAGCACAGCAGGCCATATCCGCCAGATCTAGACAAGAAATTGTCAGCAAGTCACCAACAGTATCGCGCCTAGTGTTCTGCTGTAGCAAACTTACCACGGTGCCGCGGCCGAAAGTCCAGCTGACAAGGTTCTCCTTTGAGGCTACTGGCAGTAGAACTCGTTCCTGGTGACTGTCAAAAGCAGGAAGTAGTACATGTCCGGTAGAAGACCGGATTCTGGCAGACTCGGTCATGAACGTGGTATCGTGGTGGATATTAATCCCGATATGCGGTAAGCGCCAGATGAGGTATCCTGAGCGAGATCTTGATGTCCACTATTTCGGACAGGTATGCAGCACAAATTGTTGTATCCACTAATGAGCGTAAGGCGTTGAGTTGGGTATCAAGAAGCAGAGAGCACAGAACGAGATGGGGACAGGGAACAGGATACGGTTCAAAGTGACGCGAGGATGCATTGATCTCATGTTCCCACGACTACAGCTTACATAAGCTGACGGCTTAAGGCGCACATTCGAGTTCAATCAAGAACTTACTGATTCGTTATTATAACTTCGAATTACTCCGTGCTGCGACGTGAGGCTTTTGCTCATATCCCTGGGTTCAGAGAACTCGCATATCCGAGTCCTGGCTGTGCCGCACATATGGGGAGTGAGTGGAGGGATGGAGCTTAGTGAAACTTCCTCGACCGCGGGGGACTCGCTCGAGGCCGTAAGTCGCGTATCAGTATCCCGCCTTCGACGTCCCGGTCACGCAGACTTTCACCAGCCTCCGTTGACGAATTCCGCACAAACAAATCTCAAGCACATGATATAGCAGATTGACGATCCGTGTTCGGGCGTTGGTGGTTGACCCAGGCAAGGAAGACGATGAGAATTGCGCACGGTCATCGGCGTCGTCTACAACTCTGTCTAGATATCATATTTGGCATCAAGACGTCTCAAACCCGGAGAACATTAGCGTTGCGACTTGTTGAGGATGGGCACCCACGAAGCCATTGGACGTGTAGGCCGCACTGTCGCCGTCGACTGCCTCAATCTAGACTGGAACAGCGGTCGTGTAAGCCCACAGGGAGCCGACTGCACGCTTCACGCGTGTGATCTTCCACCCAGACGCGTTCATGAGAGCCTCATACTCGCGGTACGTGCGTTCCTTCGCGTTGAACCTTCCGAGCATCTGGAAGCCGCATCAGCATCATAGGATCAGCGGGCTCGCCCGCCGAGAAGCAGCCAGCGGACGACGAAACAAACAAGGGAAGACGTGCACGCACCTGGATGTCGAGGATATACCCGTTGGCGCCGCCACGGCCGAGGTTGGGGAGGAGGGGAGAACCCTCGGGGACGAGCGACCGCACTGCGCCAAGAGCCTCAGACCCTTCTTTGCCGCTCTCGTTGTCCACGCACGCGTACGCGAGCATGACGTCGATCCAGAGGAGCTTCGTGTTGGGACCTGCTGCGGCGCGGAGCATCTTCAACAACCTGAGGTGCCGGAGGACATCAGTCACACGCGCGCAACAATGCAAGGTGGCACGCACTTGAGGACGTAGTCGTCCGTCCAGTTGTGGGCGATCGCGCGGATGAACATCACATCGGGGTGGACGACGGTGCCGACGCCGGGGACGTCGAAGGAGCGCTGCGGATCAAAGAAGTCGTGGGCGTGGTACGACACACGACCCGAATCGAAGATCTCGGCGTACTTCTCTCCCCAGGCCTATGGACAATGACAGTGACGGTCAATGTCAAGTCGGAGCATAGGCGGTGTGCGCAGGATAAGGCAAGCACGGTTCACACGGAGGTGGACACAGCCGTGGTAGGGGTAGCGGGGGACGAGACCGATTAGCAACAGCACGTCAGCGATGCTGAGGCGGATGACTGACCTGACGCCCGAATGCAACGACCGGCGCGCGGTCCTCAACGACAAAGCGCAGGTGCGGGTACGCCTCCGCGAGGAGGAGCGTAATAGTCCCAATACCTCCTCCGATATCGACGACAACCGAGTCTTTCGGGAGCTCTTCCCATGGGAACCCTGCGAAGTTCGCGTGATAAGTCAATGTGTCTGAATGCTTGCGAGCTTGAAGGCTGGCGAACTGCATCCGTCCGGCCTGCGAGGAAGCATGAGAAGGAAAGCTCACCGTGTATAATGTTCTCAGCGATCTCGAACTGCTTCCCTCCATGCATAGCATGACCGAAGCGCACAAGCCTGTGCTCGTTGCCGGGTTGCTCGATCCACTCATAGTACTTGAGGGGGGTCTTAAACGTGAAGTTGAACGCGGAGTCAGTCTTGGAACCGCCGTCGTTCAGGAGCCAGTCGGTCAGGTTGGTCATGAGTTTGAAGACCTCGTCGCCACTATAAGGCAAACATAGCTTAGTACGGGAGAATGTCAAAGAGCAGTCGAGGTACTCACGCGGTAGCGCAGTATGCAGCAACGCCATCGGACTCGTCATACTTGGTTCCAGGGCTATTCGAGGCTTGATGAGGAGATGGTGCGGCGACAGGCGAAGAGAACTCACGAGTTCTTGAGCTGCTCGAACGACTTGCCCGAGTCAATGTACGAAGACAAGCGGTTGTTTGTGAAGACGTCCGGGGTGACTTCGCGAAGCCAGTGGAAGGTCGCGAGCATGCGAAGTACATGGCCTGATATGGTGTTAGAGATCGACTTGTACAAAAGCGAAGCGAACCGCAGGTACATACTGAGCTTCGACGGATCCAGCTCGACGGGCGGCCCTTCGGTCTTCCAGCTGCGCAGCGCAGTGATCTTTTGCGCAATCTCCTTGACGGGCAGCCCAGCTGGTCCTGCCTCACGGAGGATCTCGACCGTGTTGCTGGCTTCAAGGAATTGTAGGCAAGCGACAACGTTCGTCTAGCTCATCGGAGAATGAGCTCCGACATTATATAGGACCGCCAAGACCGCCAGACACAAACGTACCGAGTTGATACTTTCGTACAGGGAGAACCAGGGCTTGTTGACGGTAGCAGAGAGCTGTCCCGCAGCGGCGACGATGCGGTTCGCCGCAGTGAACACGGTGTGGTCGACTCTCAGCTCTTCCGCCCTGTCGACCTCTGGAGCATGCTTGAGGCTAGTGTAGTATGGAGCGTCCAGGGATGGGAAATCCAACGACTCGGCTTTGTAGACCTTCTCCATCTCGGTGATGGCTTCACCGATCACGGCATGGAGGGCGCGTAGAGTAGAGAAAGTAGACATGGCGGGGTGAGTGGGATCTGACTACGAGTCGAGCGAACCTCCCGTCTTTATGGAGGATGTCCTGCGTGCCAGATAACGAGGAGGCCGCTGAGAACGGACGGTGCTCGTTGTACGAGTAGAGACGAAGACCTACGTGGTGCGACAGCATGAGAGTCCACGCAATCGGTTGACAGTTGTGATCATTCAGCGGAGGTTCCTTGGCCAATGTCGTCGAGTACGTCGAGACAGAAGCTTGATACTGTACCTCCGGCGTCCCAAGGTCCTCGGTATCCTACGCTCAGACGTTGTTCGACTGTGTCTGCGATGGGAAACGGTCAATACGAAGGCGACAGAACCATTTAGGCGGATAGCTACATCATGCGTCGCACATGTAAACATGGCAGCCGTGGTGTGTGTCGCGATCGCAGCAGCACGTTCGCAATACGTATCGCGAAGTTCGAACTTCCGGTCAAGGTGGAAGCGATCCCGATGATCGAGCCTGACTTGCAGGAGTATCCAGCAGTGGGAGTGAGAGTTGCGAACGTGCATGGACGTGAGACATATATTCTTATGCCCGACAACCTGGTCTTGGTTTAAGCCCAACGACATGAGATGGTGGTAAAGCACAGAGGATGTACGGCCGAGTTGAGTTGATCAACACCGAGTACTTATTGATCGATAATTCATTGTTACTATTATGACGTTAGCGCTAGGTACTGATGTAGAGTAAGTCAAAGTTGCTTATCCTCACTATCAGATTAGATAGCCGCGCCATCATCGAGCATCCGAGTCCAAATTCTGAATCTCTGTCCTCCTCCTCCATCTTCAGCCGCACTTGCAGCGCAGAATACATGTGCAAATGCAGGAAAGTGAACTCTTACTTTAGACTGCCTACAGCAGGAGCCCATCACGTCGGCCGAAAAAAAAACCGGATGGCCATTGGCCGACAGCGGTATAAGTATCTCCTTGCCCCAGTTACGCGCAACTGGGGAGATATACGCTATAAAAAGTATGTTTCGCGTCTGCTTGCCTTAACAGTTAACTCGCGCTGACTCGGACCTCAGGCGTCCAGGAGTTTGTCCACCTTACGCGCAGCTGCAGGTCAATCCGTGAAGATTGTCATCATCGACCAGATTCTTTCTGCCCGTTGCCTGTCGGGATGTGTTTCATGCCGTACTGGTTCCAGCCGCCTCGCCGCTCCTCTCGAACCTCGACAAGGCGTACGCAAGCGGATACCACTTTGATCTCACAGTGCGTCCGGTTCCCCCTATATTCTTTCCGCCGACATCGACCACGCATGTCAACGGATGATAGTCTTGCTTAGCAGGAGAGAGCGCAGCTTGCGTGCGACCGCTTTTTGTTGGTCGTACCCGACGCTGCCTCGGCTCGAGGAAAAGCCTACGTCGGGTACACGAATCAGGCACTACACACAAAGGTGCATTCTGCACCGGGCGATAGGTAGTCGATAGGGGAGTCAAAGGTCATGAACCGGGTGATAGGCAGTCAATGGGCATACTATAGGTTATTCCCCCGAATTCTGTTCCCCTGTCGCCCGCCTATCGCCCGGTGCAAGATCTGACTGTGCGTGCAGTGAGGTAGGTTCGCCTCCCAAACTTGCCTGGCTCGCAAGAACCTGACTTTCATCAAACATTGTCGTGTTAGCGGATGTACTCTCATCCAGCTATCCGACATGAAGACCGGTTCAATGGCATATCATAAGTAGCTGGAGTACTTCCAACTTGTCACCGACGCGCTGAGGAGAAGTAGCACGTGGGAAAGTCTAGCCCGGATAAGTAGGCTGACCATGATGCCACGTATTATTGCTCGTCTCGTCAGATTAAATCACCATCAACCTCGAAGAAGTCATGAGGACAGAAGACGCTACAATCCCATGTCATTGGTTCATGTATCTAGGTAAGGAGAAGTCGCTGAACGCTAGTAGACCCTCTCCTGACCCGATATACTTACCGGTACAGTACAGGCCGCCGACTGAAGCATCTTGTGACCGCCCCACCAACGTAGGTTCGTGGAACCGATCAAACCTCTTGCAGTCATCCGGAATGTTATATGTTTACCCTGACAACTCGGAAGAGCGCGAAAGTGTCTTGGAGGAACTTGAATGCACCTGTGACTGCTGCCCCACCGTGCCCCCCGCCGGCCATCTCCGCTCCTTGCTGCGACTTCGTGCGCGCGCTGTGAGAATGAATTGGCTTACCTGGCATGTCCCCTCTTACGAAGGTTGCCTATGTGTTCTCATGACTGACATACTACCGGTTTCCCAGGATGCTCCTTAATGCTCACCTGAAGTCTCGTCATACGCCAATCGGACTCCGTTTATCCCGCGTAAGCCCCTCCGGTCGGTAAAGCGGCGCATGCCGTACCGACATACTTATATACCCACTCCATGGCAACTACCTTCCCTCGACTATACCACGACTCCCGCCTGATATGCCCGGCAGCTTCCACAGCTCTGCGAACGACACACCCAGTACGTTCAAGCTGGGTGACTTCTGCATCGACGAGTACAGACCCGTCAGAGTTGTCGTTATCGGTGCTGGGTTCAGTGGTATCACCGCCGGCATCCGGTTCGTGCTTCTCCAGCATCTTCTGTGTCATAAAGTGTTGATTGACGACCCTCCTCACCAGCTTCCCTCAGAAGATTCCCAAGGTAGACCTCACAATCTATGAGAAGAGCGCCGGCGTAGGAGGCACCTGGTTCAACAACAGATACCCGTGAGTTGCACTGCGGGCTCATCGTGCCATGACAGATGACGAACCCCTCTCAGCGGACTTGCGTGCGACATCCCCGCACACTGTGTACGTCGTACGGTTGCGTGCAAGCCCGCGTTATCTCACTGACTGCGCTCTCAGTACCAACTGACCTTCGAAGAGAAAGTGTGTTTTCCACGCTCCGAGCATCTCCGTTGATGCATTGACGCGTATCGCTCGCAGCGAGACTGGTCTGCCTTCTATGCACCAGGTTCCGAGATCCGGGAGTACCTTCAGGGTATTGTCGACAAGTACAAGCTCATGCGATACATCAAACTCCGACACGAGATGGTACAGGCCAAGTACGACGAACCGAGCGGCAAGTGGCACCTCCGTATTCGCCGCCCGAACCCCGAGTCTGGAGAGCTCGAGGAGATCGAAGACGTCGCCGACGTCTTAGTGACCGCCTTCGGTGGTCTGAGTCGCTGGCGTATACCCGATATTGAGGGCATCAACGACTACAAGGGCGAGCTGCACCACAGTGCGGGGTTCGATCCGCTCGACAAGACGTGGCAGGAGGTCGCGGCGGCCTGGCACGACAAGAAGGTCGGGGTAATCGGAGTAGTGAGTTCCGGCCTTTCTATCGCGAGTCTTGCCGCTGATGTTGCCGTCTGCGCACGTCAATCAGGGTTCGAGCGCGCTGCAGCTCGTACCTGCGCTTCAGCCCCGCGTGACGAGACTCGTGAACTACGTGCGAGGCCAGACGTGGCTCGCTGTACCTTTCGCGTCCAACACCTTCGCAGATCTTCTTGGTCGCGACCCCGCAGCTGCCGAGGACTGTGAGTTATCTTGCGATTCGCGAGGGGTGAGAGCTGAACTCAGTTCGCAGTCACGTTCACGGAAGAGGAAAGGGAACGGTTCCGGACCGACCCCGAGTTCTACAGGAAGTTCCGGTACACGCTGGAGAGCGAAATCAATGTGAGAAGCCAGCGTTGTGGTGTGAATTCGTACCCGGTCTCACTCGGTAACCCTCCCACAGTCCCTCCATTCGTCGACGCTCCAGGGAACACCCATGCAACAGATGGGACGGGAGTTATTCAGGAAGAACATGGAGAAGAAGCTTGCGAAGAAGCCCGAGATCCTAGAGAAGCGTGCGTACCTGTACCTGTGTGCTTTCACGCCGTTTGTCTCAACTGACTACGGTGCTCAGTCTTACCTGACTTCCCTGTCGCATGCAGGCGGCTAACTCCAGGGCCTGGGTATCTGGAAGCGTTGTGCGAGGATAACGTGAGTACTTGCGCCCGCCGCGCCTCTCGGATGGTGGGCCTCACATGGCGGCCTCTCTCACAGGTCGACTTCGTCTCCACGCCCATCAAGCGGTTCACGGAGAAGGGTATCGAGCTAGCTGACGGGACGCAGCATGAGCTCGACGTCGTGTTTTGTGCAACTGGTACTATTGCATCGGCCTGCCAGCTGTGCTACTCAACTCATCTCTCCATTCGCGCAGGATATGATACGTCGTTCCAGATGCCTTTCGATATCATCGGCCGGAAAGGTGTCAAGCTCAACGAGAAGTGGAATCCTCATCCGGTGCACTACCTCTCCGTCTGCGTTGAAGACTTCCCGAACATGTTCATGGCGCTCGGGCCGAACTCCGGCGTTGGCTCCGGTTCCCTGCTCGCCCTCATTGAGTTCGAGATTCTCTATGCCTGTCAGGCGGTCGCCAAGATGCAGCGCGAGCGGCTGAAGAGCATCGAGATCAAGGGCAAGGCACAACGGGACTTCGACCAATATCTAGAGGTATGTGCTCCGATCTCACAAAGCTCGCCGTGTTCTCATGTCCTACTTCAGAACTATTTTCCGAAGGTAAAAACACCATTGTCAGACTCTGAGCATCCCTCGAGTCTCAGATACGCGTTTCCCAGTCTGTGTACAGCGCGAAATGCCGATCGTGGTACAAGGCCGGCAAGGAAGAGGGGCGGATTGTCGGGTTGTGGCCGGGTACGTCAGCCTCCGTGTACACTCGTAAGACATGCTGACCCATGCGCTTCTGCCTTCCAGGCTCCACTCTGCACGCACTCAAGAGTCTTGAGCACCCCCGCTGGGAGGATTACAACTATGAGCTCCTTGACCCGGTTGAGAACAGTATGTACTGGCTGGGTGATGGCCAGACCTACGCGGAGAAGACGTTGACCGGAGATCGTACGCCTCTTCACTCTTTCAACCTCGATGTCTTGCTCACTGCATGTTAGGCGCATGGTACCTCGCGGAAGACTACATTGATCGTCCTCCAGGTGAGTGGCAAAGCGGTTACTTCGAGTTCCATAACTGACCGCGAGCGAGCGATAGTCCCCACGGACTAGCTCAACGCCCTTCAGTTCGACGAGGATCGGAACTTCGCTCTCAATGTACACTAGTTTATTCAAGTTACGATTCCCGCTGTTGCCTGTCCCCCAAAACGGGATGCTCGACTGTCAAGGCGCACCCAATAAGTCTAGCCGCGCCCAGCTTTTAGCCTTCACGCTCGTTTTGTGCGTCCTATCCATATCATCTTCCTGGGAATCGATGAGCCCCTGGATTGAGGACTACCCCGCGCGACTGCTCTCCGGCCTGGCTAGACTTCTTCGACCTTAAAGTGATATCGTCGTGAATGCTCAGCATCATCTTCTAGTCCCCGCCTACGCACGAGCTAATTTGCCACCAACGTAAGTCCAGCAGTCGCTCTTCCTCAGGACCGAACGTTAGCTCATGCGCGAGTGACGGTAGTCGACAATTGAGCGACATAGTCGCTGAATTGAACGTCGTGCTTGCAGAGCCGCAGACGATAGCATCACACACAGCGCCAGCAGTCAGACAGTCAAGCACGCACTCGAGAAGATATTCAGCTTGAAACAGATGAATACAAGTCATCTGTAGCTTCTCCGAAGCGGCGGCATAACAGTCGTCCGTTCAAGGTAACCCCACCTATCGCGCCGTTATAGCTCCCACGCGCGGCGAGGTGAAGAAGCAGATGTACTCCGCCCACATGCTCGTATGGTGACGAAGCTTCGGGATTTGGTTACCTCAACGACGCCCACTGTCACAGCTGCTCATCAATGCGCAGGTCGAAGTAAGATCGAAGCGAGATCGAAGGACCATCTGTCGAGCTCCTGATGAACTCGCATGTGATCTCATCATACGCTCATGTTCTCGTCCTTCGCAGGTTGTATATCATTCTTCCGCGTCCCACCCTTCCTGACGGTCAAGACTGCCCACCATGCTGCGATCTCGGTCACCGCGGGGTCCCCTCCGAGTCGCCACCACGCTCTTTACTTCCTCCTTCCTCATCGCATCTATCTCTGCGACCTCACTTGTTAATGTTACAGTCGATGACACCTTCGGGAACTCGGAGGAGAACCTCAAGATTGTCTATCAACCGGTCGGTTCATGGAGTGCAGGTGTCGACTGCACCAATTGCGAAGCGCACCTCGACACGACACAAGTCTACAACGGGACATGGCACGACACCACGTACTTCTCGGATGACCCGCCTAGCAGCCCGTTGTCTGCGAGTCTGACGTTCGACGGTACGTGCACTTGCTCTTCCGTGATGGTGCTTTTCAGTGACCCTTCTCCAGGAGTGGCTATATACGTCTTCTGCATCGTCACCCGGTCGTCCACGAATCCATTCGGAAACTCCGACATGACGTTCTATATGGACGGCGTCGAGGTGGACAGGTTCGTGCAGCCTCCAAACGGCGACCCTGCCTACCAATACAGCTTCCCCGTGTACGTGAACGAGTCCATCCCATCCGGGGGGCATACCTTCATGTTGGTGAACGGGCGTGCCGGCGGGCAGACAGCGCTTACGCTCCTCGACTACATCGTCTTCTCGTGAGTTTTAACACACATCTTTCGTGAAATACTCGTCTCAACCGATGTATGTACCATGGTAGACGCGATGCCGCCGACGACCTCAGTTCCAGCATCATACCCTCCCCTTCCTCCATGCCCCCGTCGACCGCCCATTCCTCAGTCGGACCCTCTCCTTCATCCATTCCCTTGTCGACTGGCACTTCCTCGAGCTCATCCTCTCCTTCGTCTATGAGCTCGTCAGGTGCCACCTTCTCAAACAGCGGGAACCACTCCCACAGCTCCCTGAATACCGCCGCCATAGCAGGCATTACCGCGGCAGCAGTGCTCATTGTCGTTTTTACGGCCGGAGTCCTCGCATACTGCGTCTGGAGAAGGCGCAGGAGCCGGACGTATGAGCAGGGCTGGATAGACAAGGACGGCAACGTCTCCGGCGCACATCACCCGGCGGCAGTTGCGCCTGCGCGATCGTCCTTCTTTCCCGATCCCTACTTGGTCTCTCTATCCCCAGCAAGCACAGAATCGCGCAAAGGCGCACCTCTTTCAGCATCGACGCTTACGCATAGCCAGGAGAGTTCGTACCCCACTCCAACCACGCTCAGGGGCAACGTCCCCTTTCTCACAGCTACCCCGAGCTCCCCATCGTCGGGGACTGCGTACGACATCTCGCCCGCAGCGTACATGTCGTCCCAGCCTGTTCCTAGGGAGGGGCCGTGGACGACTGCTGCAGCGTTCTCAGAGCGCCCCGCGAGGGGAGAGGACGCGAATCCGGGGAATCATGATGGACACAGACTTCGAGATGGCGGCGGATCCACCGGGCGCCGTTATGAGGGTACGATCCTCTCGCGCCCTGTAGGCGCATTTGCAATCGACAGGAACGCGGGAGAGGGCACGGAGGTTGGGGAGGAAGGCCCGCCCAGCTATGCGGCTGCGGTCACCGCTGGCCATCACAGTGCAAATCTGCCTGTCAGCTAGTCGCATATAGTTTCTGTTGTTCCGACGATAAACGTCGAATATCTCGCAGGCAGTTGAACCCACTTTTTGCACGCTGTATCAGAAAACATCTGTTCGACCAAGTAGTGCTGGTACATCTGGAGAAGAGGGAGTGCGTATCCAGACGGGATACAAGTACATCGTGCCAGGTTGTTGAGAACCCAGCAACGCGTCGCGGGGTCAAGGTAGGACTCCCTCGCATGATATCGATGCGCTGTTCAAGCTCCAACGGGCGAGAGCGTAGTGTACGCCCACAGCGAGCCCGTCGCGCGCGTGACGTTCGAGATCTGCCAGCCCGACGCCGCCGCGAGGTCCGTGAACTCGCGCAGCGTGCGCTCCTTCCCGCCCAGCGTGGTCATCATCTGCCCGCGCGCGTGGTTAGCATCAGCACCCAGCATGCAGAGCGAAGCGAAAACGCACAGTGATATCAAAGTTGTACGAGGACGCGTATGCCTTGCCGAGGTTCGGGAGCAGCGGCGAGTCCGCGGGGACGAGCGCGGACTCGTTCTCGTCGCGGCACGCGAGGGGCAGGATCTGGTCGACGATGAGGACCTTTGTGGACGGGCCTGCTGCTGCCCGCAGCTGGGACAGGATCCTGCGTGAAGAGTGTCAGCATCGCATTATCGTGACAAGACGTGTGGCGTACTTTGTGCAGTCCTCGTCCATCCAGTTGTGCATGATGCGCACGACGAGGAAGACCGCAGCCTTGTCGACCGTCCCCACGCCAGGAACGTCGTACGACGCAGGCTGAGGAGCAAAGAAGTCCTGCGCCTGGAAGACGACACGGCCGGAGTCGAGCAGGCCTTTGTGCTTCGGCCCCAAGACGGTGGGCGCCATTGCGAGGGTCTGCTCGCGGTCCTGCACGATGAAGCGGAGGTGCGGGTACGCTTCTGCGAGCTTTATAGATACGGAGCCGATGCCGCCGCCGACGTCAACGACCACGGAGTCGGCTGGGAGCTTGTCCCACGGGAAAACTACCAGATGGTCAGCTCGATTCTCGCGCCATGCGGAGGAGATCGGACACACCAGACTTGTCTGTGACAGAAGTACTGCCCTCTGCTGCGCTGCCGGCCGACATACCACGGCTGGCTTGCTTCAGGCGGAGCGCGTTCTCGGGGTGCTCGAGCCAAGCGTAGAAGTTCTCGTCTGTCTGGTAGACATAGTTGAACGGCGTCGCGTAGTTCGTGCCCTCCCGTGGAGACAGGAGCCATTCGGAGAGGCCGCCGAGGCTTCGGAACGTCTCGTTTGCGCTGCGTGAGTGGTGAGCGTTAGTGGGAGCCTGTTCCGACTGAAAAGCAGTGGACATACAACATAGGGATTAGAGCCGCAATTCCGTTCGAGTCATCGTACTTGTTCTGCGGACTGCATCGGAGAGATCAGCATTGAGCGAGCGTAAGAGGGGAGGCACGGACTTATCGCGGATGTGCTCGGGTGTCTTCCCGGTGTCGAGCAGGCTAGTGATCCTGTTGCTGGCAAAGACATCGGGACGGACCTCCCGGATGAGCTGGTGAGCTGCGAGGAGGCGCAGAATGTGGGCTGCGTAAGATGTTATGAGCGTCGAACGTGGGCGCAATTATGAAATAACATACCGAGCCGCCACGACTCGAGTGGCTTCGAGATTGGACCGTTGGCTGCGCGGAGTTCGTCAATCTTGCGGGCAAGTTCATCGACGTGCAGGCCGTCTGGACCGGCTGCCCGCAGAATCTCGGGAGTATGGCTCGCTTCCAGGAACTGAATGGCTGGCGTGATGTGACACTGCGGGGCGACACGTACCTCAGCGACTCGGAGCGCAAATGAGGACGATGGATACGTACCGCGGACACTCCGTCTATAAGAGTGAAGAACGGGTTCTGGACGGCGGTGGACAGCTGCCCACACGCGGCGACAATGTAGCTGGATGCCTTGACTATTTCGTCGCTCTTCACAAGATCCTCCTGTGTGTTCGCCGCGGTAGAAGGCTCTGAGCTGCTGAGGGAGATGGGAACGTCGGGAGAGGGGAAGTCGACGTTGTGGCCCTTAAAGACTCGGTCGATGTTGTCAAGAGCCGAGCCGATGGTGGCGTGAAGAGCACGGAGGTGCGCTAGAGTGGCCATCGCGACTTCGGACAGTGGTGGAGAGTTCCTGTCTGTTCCTGTTGGTACGACGGCCCACGGGATATTTATCGTATGCGTGCCGCGTCGGGGAAGTGCGGCCGCAACAGCTGCGTGTGTCTTCGGCACCTCAGGAGAGAATCATGTCGCTAAACTCCCTTTCGCGGCCCCATCTGAGTCGAAGGTGAGCAGGAAAGGCGAGACTCACCGGGCACTCGGTGGTGGCGCGTAATCTTATCAGATTAGATGTGATGGGAGCGGACTCCGTGATCACTTCGCTTGGCACAGGCCCTTGTCGGCTCTTGTCGGCCGTGCGCCAGTGTATAAGCAAGGAAACACTACTTGTACGGATAGAGGAGGTGTGAGGGAGTATCAACGCGAAAATGGACGGTTGTTGACCTTCAGAGCCTTCATATTCGAGCGTTGGAGGACACCCGAAGTCCGCCACCGCTGTCATCTCGGTTAGATAAAGCTACAGCTATTGCGTGATGAAACGACTGACAACTGGGTTAATGTATCTGCTCGGATTGAGTGCTTAGAGTCGCCACCGGCGAGGTGCCACGTAAGCCTGTTGGCGTCGCAGGCATGAGTAGTGTCCGAGTCAGAGAGCACTGCCAAGCAGTCCGAGAGCTCAAGTTGAATTTCTTGGCAGAGTCAGCGGAGGTCAGCGGCAGACTGATTATGTAATAAGTAAGCGCGAAGACAGAATCAATTATGGAAGTACGCTCGTTTACTTATACTGCTTTTAATTAGTTGTGAGACAGTGGGTGCAATTAACATAAGAAACCCGATAGTAGCTGTATTGACGGCCCCTACAAATGCTTCTACTATGTAGTGTACGGCGTCCGTTCTGATATATATGTTTTCTGCTAGATCCGCCATCATCACACCTTCAACAAGGTGCGCATTGACCTGTTCATTCGCGGGCTCGCGCGCAAATAATAGGCTAGGCAGCAGCCACGTATCTCGTTGAAGAACTCGCGGGCAGCTGCAGGCCCGCGCACGAAGCTCCTCGGGATGGACAAGTCGAACATACTCATGTATGCGTGCATCGACTACATGAGTGGCAAGGGTAGGTCAGACTCGAAGGCCATGTGCCATTCCTCGTTCCCGAGAGCTTCCCTCTACTGCAGAAACTTAACGCGTAAGTGCGTACCTATGTAATCTCTTCCGCGCACTCCTTCACGTACGCTGGCCGGCCAATGGCTGATGGGTGGCTACTTCCAGATGCTCTGAAGGTTCAACACCCGCAAATCCACCACTTGCCGCGAGTCCGAGGCTCTCACGAACGCATCTGGGTGGCACTCCGTGGGAGATCACGCCAGTGCAGGGTGCGGCTGGCTTTCTGGGGGCTAACAACACACGACCGCGGCATCCAGCCGTATCATCGTTCATATTCGCTCGCCACCATGCGTCAACCGACCTTTTAGATTGCCAGAGCAGTCACGGAAGCTGTGAGAAAAGTAGTATTTGAATGTCACGGTCTGCGTCCAACTGCACTCACGATTGGAGTAGATTCGGCAGGGCCGTCATCAAGACTCAAGTGACCCGTGAAAAGTAGTATCGCGAGTACTTACCCCGGAGGTACTCGACGTTCGCGTCCTATCGGCTGCCCCTTCTGGCATTCGAGTTACTTAGGACACCGGTCCATGAGAGCGTCGTTGCGCCACAAGCATGACATGTCCCGAACACCTGGTCTCTTACGTCGTCGCATGGAACAGAAGGTACGTGTGCGTGCCTGGCGAGTTTGCTATAAGTCACTGCGGAGAGCTCTGACGTGGTTGCTGACCCGGCATACACAGGTTTGCATCGCGGGATGGGAGGCGAACAACCTCGTTCAGGGACAACACCCGCTGAGCCTCCTCCCGCCAAGATCAAGCTCGGAGACTTCGCGATTGATGAGCACAGGCATATCAAGGTCATTGTTATTGGAGCAGGGTTCAGCGGCATACTCGCAGGAATCAGGTACTGTTCACGAATCGTCTTCGTTGCAGGACTGACCGATACTTCCCAGGTTCCCGCAGAAGATTCCAAATGTCGATCTGACCATATACGAGAAGATTGCCGGGGTGGGAGGGACATGGTACAACAACCGATATCCGTGAGTACAGCTGTCTTCACGTCAACAGACCCGCTTGCCCATCACTTGCACCAGCGGAGTCGCGTGCGACATCCCAGCTCATTGCGTATGTTCTCGCATGTTCCTTGACCTTATCGTGTCTGACAGCTGCCATAGTACCAGTTCTCGTTCGAGGACAAGGTATTTCCGCTCATAACGCTAGCTATTCTTCTCTGACTGCTCTCCCTCCAGCGCGACTGGTCTGCCTTCTACGCCCCGGGTCACGAGATCCGACAGCATCTCCAGGACGTCGTGGACAAGTACAAGCTCATGCGCTACATCAAGCTCAAACATGAGGTCGTTCACGCACGATACGACGAGGCCGCCTGCAAGTGGCACGTCCGCGTCCGCAGGCCCAAGGGGGACAGTGAGACCGAGTTCGAGGAGTTCGAAGATGTCGCCGACGTTTTCGTGACAGCGTTCGGAGTTCTCAGCCGGTGGAAATGGCCGGATATCGCGGGCATGAAGGACTTCAAGGGCGAGCTGTACCACACGGCACAGTTCGACCCGGAGGGTGGGAGCTGGGAGCAGGTCGCCGAGAGCTGGAAGGACAAGAGTGTCGGGGTCATCGGGTCGGTGAGTTCGTCCGTGCTCTTCTTTGAGAGTGCCCCTTATCTGACGTACCGACAGGGATCAAGCGCTATTCAGACTGTGGCAGCGGTGCATCCGAAGGTAGCGAAGCTCGTCAACTACGTGCGGGGCCAGACATGGATTGCAGTTCCGTTCGCGAGTGACGCAGTGTCTGAGCTTTTGGGGCGGAAGACAGTCGCTCAGGAGGATGAACGTCAGTAGTTATCTTCGTTCCTCGAACCGACCCTCACAGTCTGATGTGCAGTTGTCCTCACTCCCGAGGAGATCGAGCGTTTCAAGACCGATCCTGAGTATTTCTGGCGCTTCAGACATACCATGGAGGACCTCATGAATGTGAGTAGCGCGCATTGATTGTGGAGAGTGGATAAGTCCCGTTTTCCTGACTTTGCGACCTGAATAGTCAATGAGTTCCTATACGCTGCCAGGGAGTAAGCTGTCAGTCGACTTACAGGACATGTTCCGAAATAAGATGGACTCGCAGCTTGCACAAAAACCTTGGATCGCGGAGAAACGTTCGTACTTCTATCGATATCCCCCGTGCTCGACCTAGCTCATATTGGATCGTGGCTACAGTGATTCCCGCCTTTCCTGTGTCGTGCAGACGGCTGACACCGGGTCCCGGATATTTAGAGGCCTTGTGCGCCGATAACGTTAGTTCCAAGTAACTCCCAGGCTTCTGCGGTCGCTAATGTAGAGTGACCTAGACCGACTTCGTGACAAGCCCAATCAAGCGTTTCACGGCGTCCGGGATAGAGACAGAGGACGGACAAAGTCAGGAGCTAGACATCATCATCTGTGCCACAGGTACGTCACTATGCCTTCCGAGTGCCCGTCTCTTACGGCGGAGTCAGGTTACGACACGTCCTGGAAACTCCCATTCAAAATCATCGGACGTGACGGTGTTGATCTTAACGAGAAATGGAGGCACTACCCCACCTCTTACCTGTCTATGTGTGTCGACGGATTCCCGAATATGTTCATGGCGCTAGGTCCGAACTCCGTCATCGGCGCCGGGCTTCTCTTGCCTATCCTCGAGTTCTCTGTCGCTTATGCCGTTCAGGCTGCCGCGAAGTTACAGCGCGAACGAATCAAGAGTATGGAGGTCAAGGCGGGTGCTGTGCGCGACTTCGACCAGTACATTGAGGTACGCCTACGACTCATTCCTACCGTAGACGAAATGACGAGCCCTCCTCAGAGTTACTTTCCTAAGGTGACTCCTTAGTCACCCTGCCCGTCGACTCATCTGACAGGACATTGCTGTAAGACCGTATACACTCACAAATGTCGTTCTTGGTACAAGTTGGGCAAAGAAGAGGGGAGGATCGTCGGCTTATGGCCAGGTTCGCAGCTTCCCGGTCTATGTATACGTGCTTGTTTACTGATAGTCGTGCTCTAGGATCAAGCCTTCACGCTCTGAAGGCCCTTCAGTACCCCCGCTGGGAGGACTACGACTACTCCCAATCGGATGATGTCTCGAACCGGCTCTACTGGCTCGGAGATGGTCAGACGCACAGCGAAAAGACATCGACAGGAGATAGTACGTTATCGGGTCACAATACTACTGTGCATGTCGTTCTAACATGCTAGCCTACCAGGGGCGTGGTACCTAAGGGAGGATTTCGTTGATAGACCTCCAGGTCAGCGACTATATACGCCACTCACATGTTGAAAGCCTACTGACATGAATACTGCGCCAGTGCCAGGGGAATGAGCACTGAGGCTTTGCGTGTACCGAGCCCGTTGAAGTCACCGAATAAGGACTTAACTTCTAGTTCACCTAGTCCGGAGTTCTGAATCTATGGGGTCACCAAACATTGTCTGAAAATGCGACCTGCGCAAACCTGCGGTGCTTATGTCCGGGTTGCGATGATCTCTCACGCGCAATTGCATGCCTACCAGGCGGAGACAGTCCTCAAGACTCAAGAGCAGCAGTCTATGATGAGACCGCGACTACTTACCGCATCCATTGGAGTGGTCAAACAATTACAGGCGGCTCCGATTCCGGACTTCCTGACCGTTCGCTGCGTCCGGGGTCGCTTAGTACGTCATCACTTTCCTCTCAAGCTATGCTGCTGATATGCCGAGCGGCGACACTCCAGACAAGATCAAGTGCCCGAAAGTATGGGCCGTCACTGGCAGCGTTCTACGACCCAGTGCTGGTAAGTACATGCGAAGTCACTCCCCGTTCATGCAACTCAAATTGACAGCGCCGCGGCCGCGCTCAGGGTACGACACTCTGTCGTCCGATCGTCCCAACCGCCGATGCACATTCTGCCCTACTGATGGAGTTGTTATCATCACTCATTCCGCCGCCGCGGTGCGCGTGGCTGCGCGATGCGCTCAACGCTGACAGGGCAGCTAGAGATGTTCGTCCTTGGCAGGTTGCGTCCGCATGGTACGACTTGCCGAGTGGTGATGGGTACTTGAACGCGGCGACTCCGAGTCCGAGTTCGAGTCCGCATGCAGTGTCATACATTAGGAGGGTTCTCCGACGGTGTCTTCAGGAGAAAGCCTAGCATTATCGGACCCATGGGTGGCGCAGTAGTCAAAATGACGACACTTGCGTTTCAGGGACCACCGCCCAACCTTGCGGCGCTAAAGGCCAGACATGTCGGCTACGGTCAACCCTTGCGGTCAACCCTTTAAGCCTCAGGTCACAGGAGTTCTCGGTGGTACAATCATGATGGTCGAGGCGGGCGCGGGCGCGACACTAGACTCAGTTGGGCGCAAGATTTCGATCGCTGCGGCGCTCAACCAGCGAAGTGAGTGCAGTATAAACGGTCTCTTCCTGGGTGCCCGTTTGACCATCCCCCTTCGACTACACTACCAGGTAGCATGCATACTCCTACTGATACATCCTTCACGACGCTTGACGCCATTGCGGCGAGTCAAGAAGGTCCTTCTGGCTTCCGGGTCGGAAACTTCTCCATCGACGAATACCGACCTATCAAGGTGGTGGTGGTCGGTGCCGGCTTTAGCGGGATCTTAGCTGGTATCAGGTATACTATGGCTAGACGTTCTCAATCACTCGAGCGAGGCTGATTAGGACCGTTCCAGGTTTCCGCAGAAGATTCCCGGAATCGATCTGACTATCTACGAGAAGAGTGCAGGGGTTGGTGGAGTATGGTATAGCCACAAGTACCCGTAAGCACGAGTTCTTCGATAGAGCGCTCTTACCGACACAATCATGACCAGCGGGGTCGCCTGCGACATACCGGCTTTCTGCGTATGTGGTGTTTTCCCTCCGTAGCATGAGGCCCGACTAATGACACGTCCGACTAGTATCAATATTCGTTTGAGGACAAGGTGCGTACTCTCAGCTGAGTGTTGGTCACCTAACGGCTCACGCACTGCTAACTCACTCTCGAAACCTATCTTCAGCGAGACTGGTCATCCTTCTACGCCCCTGGACGCGAGATTCAACAGCACCTTCAAGAGGTCGTCGACAAGTACAAGGTCTCCAAGTACTTGAAACTGCAGCATGAAGTCATTCACGCCGCGTACGACGAGCCATCCGGGAAGTGGCACTTGCGAATTCGTCGCGCGAACTTGAACGGTGACGGGTACGAGGTGATTGAGGACCATGCGGACGTTCTGGTCAATGCGCTCGGTACCCTCGGCCGATGGAAGCTACCGGAGATCGATGGCATCGCAGACTTCCGCGGTGAGCTGTACCATACTGCCCAGTTCGATCCTCCGGACGGTTCGTGGGAGACGGTGGCGGAGAGATGGAAGAACAAGAAAGTCGGTGTCATAGGTGTAGTGAGTACTTGATCGTCAACTCAGTCATAGCGATCGTATCTCACTTTGTACGATCAGGGTTCGTCGGCGGTCCAAGTAGTGACGGCCCTACAACCAAGGGTTGCAAAGATAGTCAACTTCGGCAGAGGTCAAACGTGGCTCTCGCCTCCCGTCGCAGCCGACATGTTGCCCACGTTACTCGGGCGTGAGGAAGGCATTGCGGGAGGAAATGGTGGGCCGGTTCCGAACTCCCAGTGTACAGATCGATTCTTAAAGTCCTCGATGGTCTTCCCGCATAGTCTTCTTCAGTGCTGAAGAACGCGAACGCTTTCAGAGAGATCCAAGCTACTTCAGGAGCATCAGACATGCCCTCGAGGACAGATCCAATGTGCGTTTACCCTCACTTCCCTGGTCTCACTGTTCGGTTTCTGAATTCATCGGCTTCAGTCTCTGCACTCCGTCACGCAGAAAGGGAGCCAGCTTCAGTCGATGCTGCATGCACTATTTAAGGACGTCATGGAGAAGAAGCTTGCTGCGAAGCCTTGGATTGCGGAGACGCGTGAGTGACCCATTCGTCCACAGTTGATGCCGGCTTGAATGTTACCCGTAGTGATTCCCGGGTTCTCTGTGGGTTGCAGACGTGTGTCGCCCGGTCTCGACTATCTCGATGCTCTCTGTGCGGACAACGTGAGCCTTGCTCAATCTTTTCATAGTCACTATGGACTCTGACGAGTCTCCGCTCTTAGGTCGACTTCGTCAGCAGTCCGATCGACGCGTTCACTGACACGGGGGTCAAGACTCAAGACGGAGCGCACCACAACCTAGACCTTTTATTCTGTGCAACAGGTACGCCCGCATCGCGGCATCCTGCTCCCTCATTGACACCATCTTGATCACTTTCAGGCTACGATACCTCCTGGAAACTGCCATTGGACATCGTCGGTCGGAACGGCGTCAAACTCAATGACAAGTGGAAGGACTATCCGACCTCATACCTCTCGATCTGCGTCGACGACTTCCCGAACATGTTCATGTGTCTCGGACCTAACGCGTTCTTTGGTACAGGCTCACTGATCCCGATGATCGAGGCGACAATCATGTATGCCGTGCAAGCCACCGCCAAGATGCAGCGCGAGCGGCTCAAGAGCATCGAAGTCAGAAGGGAGGCAGTGCGCGACTTCCAAGAATATCTCGAGGTGCGTCTGCCCCTTGCCTTCCGATCGCTTCCAGATCTACTGAACGACGTCGCACTGGCACTGGCAGAGTTACTTCGAGAAGGTAAATTCTCGGTGTCGCAGCCGCGCAACGTGTGGTAACCTCCTTTGCTTTCGCAGACAGTATTCAACGAGCAATGTCGCTCCTGGTACAAGATGGGCAAGGCGGACGGTCCTATAGTCGGACTGTGGCCTGGTGAGCACATACAAGTTCGACTTGTCGTCTGCGAGGCTCATAGTACCAAGGTTCCACTCTCCACGCCGTTAAGGCCCTCCAGCATCCTCGTTGGGAAGACTTCCAGTACGAGCAGATCGATATCGGTGTACGCAACCGGTTTTATTGGCTGGGAGACGGGCAATCGTACAGCCAAAAGACGTTGACGGGCGACAGTGAGTCCTCGCATGCACATGCTCTGCATGCATGCTAACAAGTTCCCCCAGAAGCGTGGTACCTTCGGGAGGATTGCATTGATAGGCCGCCCGGTGAGCTGTGTCAACCCTCGCGTGTCAACGCCATGCCCTCACGAATTGATAGTTCCAGCCGAGTATAATCTATGTACGGTTTTGTCGCACGATAAGTAACCACCTTGTATGTCCGTTGCCTGAACCATTCGTGACGATACTACCTTACTGCACGCCTCCAATCTGAAGCATCTGCACGACGTATAGAACGGCAGTCCACGCTTCGCGCCCTTCCTGTATCTTTATCCGGCGAGCGGCTTCAAGCTCCTCCCTTATCTCGTCGTCTTCGTTCGCGGGAGTGACCTTGTGGATCGGGAGCATTCGGCACTCGCCTTGAACGTCGAGGTTCGGAAACATCCGCCAGACGGCTATGGCAGTCGCCTCTGGGTCGTGGATCTTCATCTCTTCCATGAGGTAGAACGACAGCCGTCGCAGTGAGCCCTGGGAGGGCAGTGCGTGGTCGGGCGACATGCCAGCGGGGACGCTGTCGTCCAGGTGCGGAAGGAGGAGGGTGTGCAGGTGAGGAGAGTGCTTGGCGAAGTGCGCGAGACCTGCAAGCGTGGTCGCTGACGTTGTGATACCGCCGTCGAGCGCGAAAGAGGTCAGTTGTGGCCACGCTTTTGCGATCGCCTCGAACGAGGAGTCCTCGATGACCAGATTCGTGTCTCTGACGAGCAGGGAGAACACCTGGAGATTGCGCAGGTTGAAGAGAGGCTCCACGAGCTCCGATAAATGCAAGGTCTCGGGCTCGAACCCCGTTGGCTCCGGCAGGAGTTCGATCATGAAGGACTTGAGGGACTTGAGCATCGGGACGATCATAGCAAATCCCTGCTGCCACGCAGATGACGGCGCGAACGAGCAGATCTCCAGCGACTCGAGCGGGGAGACGACGCATGCGAGGAGCCTCGACGCGTCCTCTGGGACCTCGCATATGATCGACAGGTCCTTGAGCGCACGGAACCCGGTGACGGAAAGACGTTCGGCAGGGGAGAACTTCACGTGGATCTCGCGCAGCTGTTCGAGCGTGGTTATCTCCGCGAGAGCCTGGATGGTCGCCGTGTCCGAAATCTCGAGCGAGCCAAGTTCCAGCCTGCGCAGCCGGTGCTTCAGGCCCTCGGCCGCCGTGCGGAGCGGGCCGGGGAACTCGAGCATCGTGAGCCTGAGCTCATCGAGCTCCGGGCAGTCCGTGCACCCGGTGCGGAGCAGCATGCTCACTGCTGCTTCCTGCCGCGCATACGGGCCCCAGTCCGCGGCACGCCACGAGCAGAAGAAGTTGAGCTTCCTGAGGGACGGGGAGAGGAAGAGGAGGATCGACGTCTGGTGGGGGTCGTGGAGCGCGTACGAAAGGGTCCGCAGGCGGGGAAAGAGGTCCTGGAACCGCCCGCGGGACTTGCGCATGAGGTGCAGCCATACGGACTGGTCGATGCGCATGTCGCTGACTTGGTCGAGGCGGACCTCGCGGATGAGCGCAGCGTACTGACAGAAACGTGCCCAGTTCTCCGGGGATATCTCGTCGGTCAGGATCTGGGATGAGATGTGTGAGCTCGCACGAAAATCCTCAGTGAGAGATGCGGCACATACGTATTTGAACTTCTCCTGCGGCGGCTGTGCAGTCTCCCCCATCGTCCTCAGGGGCTCGAGAACGAACCACAAGGGGAAGAGATCGGGGAGAGAAGACCAGAGGACGGCAAGAGCGGGATCCGCGAAGGTCTTGCAGACCTGGGCCGCGCGAGCCAGAGTCGCTTCTTCGACACCGGGTTTGTTTTCTTCCGCATCAACGGGCAAGGTGGGGGGCGGGCGATGCAGGTAGGAGAATACGTCGTGCAACAGGTCAACGTTGAAGAGGACTCTGTGCGACACAGGGCTGGCGGTAACTGTATCCATCGCCCGTACTTAGTTGCGATGGGGCATGAGATGGTCGAGGACAAAGTGCGAAGTGGCGCGTCGTTGCAGAGTACGGCAGCTCCCGCGCCACCATCTCGATCACTCGTCCAACGATCTTGCAGCGTGCTAGCTGGGCAAGTTCGAAATGGTCGTATGATAACTATCCAGCACAACAGTGAGAGGGTCATACTTCTTGTTGTCGCCCTGTTAGCTGCAACAAAGCAGGGCAGGACCGGGTCCATGTAAGTACTCTCTACTTGCGGGCCCGGCCAGTTGACACCAGAGGAAGAGTACGGACACAACAGACAGAACTCGGTACACCGTGGTCGGGAGCGCGCGTCGAAGACAACGCTGGGGAATTCGAGGTGGCTCATGGGCAACTGCTCTGTCCCTATCCGGATGTGCACAGGCGCCACGCGCCCCGTGTGTACTCACCGCCCGGTGCTGCGTTAGCCCCAACAGTCACGGTCGTTGAGCACGAGCACAAGCGCTGTGCATGGAGGTAGATCCCGGTACTCGGGGCGGGTGATGAGCGAAGAGGTATGTATTCCGCCTAGATGACCGGCGCGTCATGTATACACAGTCTCCTGAAACCGGGAACACAATGTACAGCGAGCAAGGAAGGACAGTCAGTCGAAAGCGTGGAGCTTGAGCTGAACATACTCACGTCTACTGTCACCGAATCATACACCGACATGTTCGCCTCGAGTTCGAACTCGACAACGGCCACGCGAGTGTCGAGTCACCTTCGAGTCTTCCCGAGTCGCATCTGTGCCTGCTCGAGCGCGCGATACATGCCCGCCGCGAACGTTGAATCCTCGTGCTCGAGCGCGAGTGTTCTCTGTAGCTCTGGCACCGCGTCTCGCGTCAGGAGTAACTGCTCATCCAGCCCAGACGACCCCAAGGTCAGCTTCGAATCATTCGACCCGGAGTCCGGCGGCGTGGGCGGAGGACAGGGACTCGGAGAGTACTTGGCGTACACAGCGTCCAGCTGAGAGCTTGGGTCGGGTCGGATCGCACCACGCTGGAGGAGGGCTTCGAGGTACTCGGAGGACTTGTAGGCTTCCATGTGTACAACAAGACGGAGGGGGCCTGTCAGGCGGGAACACGGCGGGAAAGCACGGGCTGGCAGACGGAGACGCACCGCGATAATGCGACCACACACGCCATGCGCAGAAGAAGAACGGGAAGTTCGGGATGATCGCTGGGCCAAAGATATCGTCAGCAAAAGCGCGGGCATGCGGATGTGCATATCGGAGAGGAGAGAGACGCACGGATGAGTTTGAGAGGGAAGGTCAGCGGGGTGACGGCAAGCCAGGTGTAGAAACCCTTCTTGTGTCGGGGCCCACGCGAGGAAAGGAGGGAATGCAGGTGGGGAAGGGGAGATTGAAGGGTAGACGGTGGATATGTTAGGGTGATCTGTGTAGTGCGAGTGCGAATGGGCGGCAAGACGTGCCGTGTGGTAAGTAAGATAATGGACAGACGACGGGGAGACACTGCGTCAATGAATGGAGGCATGTCGAGATAGTGTGATGCGCACACGTACAACGGGCGTGTCCTCAGTTTTGGATCGCTGAGGGATGAGATCTGAAAGCTTGGGACCGAGGGAGGGGTCGAGCGAGCGGAGCGCGTGTTCCTCGAAGTCCAGGCGGTCTGCTATGCGCTCGCCATAGAGGAACGCTCTCCGCTGAAGAGTACATCGCGTCAGTTCCAAAGCTGGAGACGTGATTGTATCGTTCGGCCGTCCATCCAGAGGGACGTTGCGGGCTTGAGGACAGAGGAAGAGGATAGTGAGCGGACAACACGTACCTTCCAGCTCCCTTCCGCGGCCTTCCCAAACCCAGCCCATATGTCCGACGCCTTTGCAGTAGCTCGGTTCGTCCATGAGGTAGATTTCTTGGTCTCTGGAGGAGTCACAAAGTGATAGTAGGTGAGGTTGTGCGGTGCGCGGGTGAGCGGGAGCGCGATGATGCGCAAAGAGCGCGAGCCGCGTACCGCGACATTTGTTGCAGGCATTGCGTTTCTGACAGAGCGCAAGGGGGCAAATTCAATGAACAGCGGAAGTGGGGGGTAAGTTGTGAAGGGACTGGGCAAGAGTCGGAAGATGAAGGATACTTATGTCGGCCATGGACGCGCGGCGTGCTTATTGCCCCCAGCCTTCCCACGGAGCTCGCGACAGTGCGAGCCAAAAGGCGAAGACTGTAAGGAAGGTCTGCGCAGAGTCTGGACAGCAGGTAATTCTTGAGGTACTATCAACGATTCGAGTGAGCATCGGTATCCCAAAGGGCGCTGTCACTGATAGCGTCCAGCTTGCAGATCACAAGATAAACAGACAAACAGACAAACTGCTGGAACGTGGAGAACCTGACCACAAGTTTTATGAGCTGCAAACGTGCGGGCTAGCGAGCTCTCGGACAAGAAAAAGTGCAAATACAGTAGGTCCCGCTCAAAACGACCTGCACAGATCGTTGTGAAAACAGCCGCCTTCAATAGCGCACCTACCAGGCACAGTGGCTATGGTCACTTACAAAGTCCTAAGCCTCAGCTCCTACCGCGACCGATGCAGTCTCACTTTGTATCTTCCTCACCTCGATCAGTCGTGTCCCCACAGGACGGCCCCAGCACGCCATTGCTCTTCCTGAAGCTCCGTTTGCCCGCCGCCGCCAACACCGCCGCCCTCCGCTTCCGAGTCGTATGGGAGGGACCGCCCATGCATCGCGCAGGCGTACACATGTCGAGCTTCGGGAACAGGTCTACGAGATGCCTCGCCGCAGACCCGACGTCATCAATTCGTAGTTTGTCGACCAGGTAGAACGAGAGCCTCCGAAGGGAGGTGTTGATAGGGTACGGCAAGTCGAGATCCGACGCCAAGGCTGTGTGGTCCAAGTGCGGAAGAACGAGAGTGTTGAGCAAGGGACAGTGAGACGCGAAGGCGGAGAGCGTGCGAAAGGTGGGCGTAGACAGCGAGGGATCAACGTCCAGCCACAAGTTGCGGAGCTGCGGCCATGACTTTGCCATCGTTTCGTACAAGGAGTCGTCGCTGACGAGGCCGACCTTGCGGAGTACGAGACAAAACGTCTCCACGGTGCGGATGAGAAGCAGGGGTCGCAGGAGTTCCACGAGCTCGATCTCCGAGATGTCCCTGATTGGTTCTCCGCTCGCGCGCGTCTGGGAGGGGACGAACTGGATGATGAGCTCGCGGACGGACTTGAGTAGGAGTGGGGAGATGCTGCGAGAGGCCCGCAACCAAGCCGAGACTGAACTCCAGAGTATGATCTGGACGGTGTCCAGAGCAGACAACACGTATTGAAGAAATTGGAGGACGTCGTCGGCGTCGCCCACGATGAATAGGTCCTTCAGGGAACGGAAACCGGAGAGAGGGATGCTTGCTGCGGTGCGTCTGTGAGGGAGCTTCAGGCGCAAGTCGTGCAGCTTCTCAAGCTGCGGCAGCGCAGCAAGAGCGCGTATGGCCTCCAGGTCGTCTATCTGATGCGAGTGTGTGAGCTGTAGCGTCTTCAGGGCCTGGAGACCCGTCGCCGCGCCTTGCAGAGGCAATGAGGACCTGAGGTAGCACAGCTGGAGCTCCCTCAAGGAAGGGCAGGTGGTACACACCGCCCGGAGGAGACGGTCCACAACTGCTCCCTGTTCTGCATCAGAGGGAGCGGGATTTTGCTTCTCAAACGTGCAGGAGAGCTCCAGGCTCTCCAGGCCAGGAGATAGGAGGGGTAGGAGCGAGGTCCGGTGAGCGTCCGAGACTTCGTATGAGAGCATCCGCAGACGGGGTAGAACAGAACCGCGCTCTTGCTGCATGTGGTGCACAATGGCAGGTGGTTTCGAAATGAGGTTGTCGTCCGAGGTGTGGTACCACAGCTCGCGTATGCGGGACCCATATTCGCGGAAACGCTGCCAGTGCTTGGACGTGACCCTTCCGGTGAGAGTCTAGACGCCGTACAAGTTGAGCGGCGAAAATCAAGTGGAATACGGAGAGAGACTTGTCTTACCTCTCGCCACTCGCTAAACGTGGGCAAGACATTAAGGAGAGGGACGATGTTCGTCAGAGAATGCCAGAGTATAGAGAGCGCGGGATCCGTGAACGCTTTGCAGATGCGTGCTGCGCGTGCGAGAGTCCTTGCGTCCACCTTTTCTTCCGGGTCGGGGGGAAACTTCAGTGAGGAGAGCGGTCGTGCGAAGTTCGCCATTATCGCGTGCAGTAGGTCGGGGTTGAGCAGCACTCGCTCCCGAAGAGAGTCTCGAGATGCAGACTGAACCATAATCGTTACTGAGAACGCGACGGAGCAAGACGGGGGACACGCGAAGGGCAAGGGGCGTTGTACCTTTGCAGGTCACGCGTGTCTCTCTCTCTCTGTTCTCTGCGTTTTCCTTTCGTTCGTCCCTCGCACCTCGCCTCAGGTAATGTATTCTTCCACACTGGGTCGTTCACGAGATCATAGAAATTTGGAAGGGCCATGAAATTGTAGGCAGAACGCGTGTCAATGGGAGCCTCATGACACACAGCGTGAAGGGGTTGCGCGAGAGAGTGGCCGGGGATGAGGACAGAGTGTGTAGTTAAGCAGCACGATTGAGTCTTGACGACTTCCAGACGTGAACGGTTTGCCGCCTCCGTGTGGTTAGCAAACAGAGACCGGCGCGATCACTTCGTCGCATCTTGTATTTCCTTGACCTCCGACAGGACATTCGCCCACAAGACAGCCCCATCCTCTCGCTGCGCCTCCTTCAGTTGCGCGAAAGTACCCGTCTGCCTCTCGTCCGCCAGCGTCCGCGCGCGC
This sequence comes from Cerioporus squamosus, assembly GCA_022592435.1. Taxonomy (NCBI): domain Eukaryota; kingdom Fungi; phylum Basidiomycota; class Agaricomycetes; order Polyporales; family Polyporaceae; genus Cerioporus; species Cerioporus squamosus. Next base: position 204,353 of record JABYQS010000040.1, read on the forward strand.
TGCGGAAGCACCGCGGAGGCATGCACGTCGAGCATCGGAAACACATTCACCAGGAGTTCCGCAGCGGACCTCGGGTCCCCAATCCGGAGCTGCCCCGCCAGCAAGAACGATAGCCGTCGGAGGGCGGTCTGGGGATGCGAAGGCGTTAGGTTGTGCGCGACAAATGCGAGCGCTGCGTGGTCGACGTGCGGGAGGACGAGCGTGCGGAGCGAGGGACAGTGCGCTGCGAAGGCGGCGAGCGTCAGGAAGGTCGGTGTGGACAGCGAGGTGTCGACGTCGATCCAGAACTCCTCGAGGCATGGCCACGCCCTCGCGGCGGTGTCGAACATGTCGTCCTCGTTGATCAGCCCGACGTGTCGGAGCACGAGGCAGAAGGACTTCAGGTGGCGGATCTGGAAGAGCGGCTGGAGGAGTTCCACGAGTTCGACCTCCGATATGTCGCGATCATCTTCCCTGCGCCCGCGCGCCGCAATGGGGGTGTGCTGGATGGCGAGTCGCTGGACTGACTTGAGGACTGGGGGAATGCTTGGGTACGCACGCAGCCAACTCGAGAGCAGGCCGGAGGAGACGAGTTCGACTGTCTCGAGTGCCGACAGAACGCCCTGAAGGAACCTCAGTACATCCTCAGCATCGCCAGTGATAGACAGCTCCCTGAGCGAGCGGAAGCCAGAGACGGGTGGGGTCGGGCGTCCGCGAGGAAGCTTGAGGCGTAGGTCGTAGAGCGTCTCCAGCTGGGGCAGCGCAGCGAGAGCGCGGAGCGTCTCGTATTCTGTTATCTCGAGCGAGTCCGGGAGCTCGAGCATCCGCAGGTTCGTGAGTCCAGTCGCTGCGGTGTGGAGAGGGAGCGGGTTCCGGAGGAAGCGCAGCTTGAGCTCCCTCAGGGACGGACAGCTGGTGCACACGGCGCCGAGGAGAAGGTCCAGCGCGGCGCCCTGTGCTGCATTCGACCAGTCTCCTCCCTCCGTGACGTTCGTGCAGTAGAGTTCCAGCCTCTCGAGCGCCGGGGAAAGTAGCAGGAGGAGGGATGTTTTGTGCAGGCCGGCGAGTGCGTACGAGAGAGTTCGCATGCGGGGCACGAGATGGCTGCGCTCGTGCTGCAACCGGTGCATGATGTGCGGGAAGGCGCACGACTTCGAGAGGAGGTCGTCGTCTGAGCCGTCGTACCGCAGCTCGCGGATGCGAGACGCGTACTCGCGGAAACGCTGCCAGTGTTCAGGCGTGATCCGTCCGGTAAGATTCTGAGAGGGATATACCATCAGGGGAGAGCAAGGGCAAGACGAAAACAACCCTACATATCGCGCCCTGGTCGGGACTTGCGTGAATGTCGGCAGCACACGAAGGAGAGGGAGGAGTCTCGGCAGAGACCGCCAGAGGATGCGCAGCGCAGGCTCTGTCCACGCTTTGCAGACGCAAGCGGCACGGGCCAGGGCCGTTTCGTTCTGGCCTGGCTTGTGCTCGTCCGGCTTAGGGGGCCACGGCCCCTGTGATGGCGAGGATGCCGGCGGGGTGAAATTTTGGAATATGGTATGCAGTAAGTCGGGGTTGAGCAGCACTCGATCTTGAGAAGGACCCGGGGCCAGATAACGAGCCATGCCTGTCCTTACAGATGGCAAAGGCGAGGTCCTGCGCGTTGTGGTGACTTATACCCAGTGCCGAGACGACCTGAGATTGGGGTCGTCCTCCTCACTGCTATCGATTGGCGCCTGCGTCCGAATTCTTGCTCGACACAAGGCTGCAGGCACTGTTGAGGTCTGTTCAGATGCAGAGCTTTTTATCCGCTCGAACCTCTACATGACTTGGACGTACGTGGGTCTGCGTGGGTGGCCGGAGATAAGTGGAGTCCGCTCGGACGGCGCGAGGCTGATTGGCTGGCCCACGTGGTTATGTGTGGCTGCCGCCTCAGGCCCGCCTCGTTCGTGTCCACTCGCACCTCTCCTCCTCCTCCTCCTCCTCCTCCTCCTCCTCCTCCCGAGCTCGCCGTCTCTCGTCTCGCTCGCTCGCTCGCTTTGCCTGCGAACTTCGACTTGCGCGGCGTACAAGGCTCGTTGTTGATCGGACACGCGTTCAGCTGGTGGAGCACCACGGTAACTGCCTGTGGCAGTCTGGCAGAAGAGGGGGAGCGGTCTACGGCTCAGGTAAGTAGGTGCGTTGTTCTGATTATGCCCTCTTCGTTCCAGTGTGCTCCGAGTCTGTCTGGCTGTTCCCTCGCCTGCTCCGTCTTCTGCTTCTGTTTTGTTCCAATCCCCGCAAGTCTCCATGAATGCCGTTCTGACTACCCAGCCAGCCTGAATGTCGCTCGCTGTGTTGCTCATGGACCCATCACGCTGTCAGGAAGGCAGTTAACGTCTGGCTGGGTTTCGTCAGGTTGGAAAATGAGTTTGGAAGGTGCACATCGTATCGCGGTCCTTCGTGCGCATGACTCCTTGGCTCAGGACAGCTTCTGGCGACATAGATCATCCTGATCTATGCTCCCTCAGCACTCCCATCGCCCCTCGCGCACGCCCCACAATAAGAAGCGTCCTACAGGCTACACTTGGCTCGCCGTCATCCCGCCTGTCGTCCGCGCTCGGCTAGTCAAGCCGCAACGCGCGCCCCACGTCCACCTGCCCGAACTCCCCCCTTCATACGCGGGGCGCATGTGGTGACCCGTCCGACCTGTGCTTTCCGTGCATCTCTTCGAGCACGCCCTCGACTGTCGGTCACCTCGTACGTGCCCTCCTCCAGCGCAATGCAGCGCGATCCGACCCCGATCAAACCCTCAGCTGGACGCTTCGCACGCCGAGTGCGCTCGCTCGCGCGGCTGGACTCGGGCACATCGAACTGAGGCTGCGGGCTCCTGGCCTGAGGTCGCGCGGAGCAGATGCCCGTAAATAAGGTGCTTCTGACTCGGGACGCCGTGCCGGAGCTGCAGACGGAACTCGCGCTCGGCCGCGAGGGGCGGATACGACTCGAGCGGAGGGGTGGATACGAGACGGCTGCGTGCTCGGCGCGTGCACGGTGACGGACATATAGAGGTAGAATGTGAGCGAGTTTCGCCTCGAATTGCATGCTTTCTTTTCCAACTCATCAACGTTGGCGTTTTGTTCTGGCTGTCGAGTCTCGCGACTGGTTCTAGGAGTACGAGTGTAAGTCTCTGCGGACGCAAGTCGCCTCCCCTAGCCCGCGGAGTCATATAGCTCGGATCTCCTGCCCTCCAACGTTTCGCTAGCTCTTGTGGCTCAGGCTGAGCCTTACAAGAGCCTGGTATCCTAGTTTGGTTCGTCATATCCTGGCTCTTACGCCGGTCGTGCTGGCGACGATGAGGTTGCGTATGAGGGCGTGAAGCAACGACCCAGCTCGTCGGATCAGTCATCGAGATTGCGCCGCGGCATCCGCTCAACCCTCACTCCTATCGTCCCCGCCATTGCCTTTGACTCCTGCCGCCATGGACACAGGGACCACAAGCCCTATATCGCACAAAGTCGTCTTCAACGTCGACTTGCTACACGAGGTGGTGTTCGCCTACCTCCATTGCCTGTCGGTCACACCGCCCGCCGACTCTGTGGAAGAAGACAAACCCGGCGTCGAAGAAGCGACCCTTGCATGCGCAGCGCGTGCCTGCAGGACTCCGTGCTCCTGGTCCTCCCTACCCAATCTTCTCCCTCTGTGGCTCGTGCTGGAACCGCTAATGACCACGGGAGAATCCACTCAGCCCCCGCAGGCGAAGTCCAAATATGTACATTTGTGGGACCCTCGCTGAGTCGCTTGTCTCACTGCGGAGTCCCTTATTCATTCAATACCAGATCCTGACGGAAGAGATATCCCCGGAGAACTGGACGCGCTTCTGCCAGTACGCTGCGCGCATCTGCGAGATCCGTCTGGACGACATCACTGAAAACTGCATCGACGAGTCCGTGTGGCGGCACCTGTTGCATCAGTCGGGCGTCCGGTTCCGTTCCCGCACCTCTTTCCACGCCTCCAGTCCCTCTCATACGCGCTCCTTGATCCCCGTCAAACGGCGCTCCTCCTGTTCATGTCACCGTCGTTGAGGAGACTCGGCCTTCACTGGCTGTGGCCCTTCGCGATATGGGGCCCGAACATCTGGCAGGAAGGCGCGGTCAGGATGCTCGTCCGCACGGCGTGCACGGACTGCCCGGCGCTCGGCAAGCTCACGTTCGCGAAGCTCGAGTTCCCCGGCCCGCTCCGTACGGCGGCCGAGGGGCTGAAGCACCGACTGCGCAGGCTCAAGCTGGGCACGCTCCAATTCAGGGATGTGGAGACCGTTCAAGCTCTCGCGGAGATAAGCATGCTCGAGCAACTCAGCGGGATACACGTCACCTTCGCCTCTGCCGAACGTGTCTCCGTCACCGGGTTCCGCGCGCTCAGGGACCTGTCGATCATAAGCGACACCGCGGAGGACGTGTCGACGTTCCTGGCATGCGTCGTCTCCCCGAGATGTTGGAGATATACTCCTATGCGCCGTTGTCTGCATGGCTCGACGAGTTTGCGGTCATTGTCCCGATTATCAAGGCCCTCAAATCATTGAAGCTCGAGCTCCTGCCGGACACGCCGATTGAGGATGTGCCCGACGTTCTGCACCTGTCGCATCTCGCGCCGCACCCCTTGTACCTGCGCAACCTCGAAGTATTCTGCCTGCTCGTCAGAGACACGGGACTGGTCATTGAGGACTCCTCGTTCGAGGCGATCGCAAAAGCGTGGCCACGACTCACCTCCTTCGTGCTCGACGGCGGCATCTTGCCGTCCGCGATCACGCTCCCGGGTCTCGCGCACTTTGCCAAGCACTGTCCCCGCCTGCACACCCTTCTCCTTCCGCACCTCGACGACGCTGTTCCCACTGCCATATCGCCCCGGGCCGACCATGCGCTGTCGTCCCAGGGCGCACTCCGACGGCTGTCGTTCTACCTCATGAACGACATGAACATCTGCGACCCGCAGGCTACTGCCAGAGCCGTCAGGTGGATGTTTCCGAACCTCGATGTTCGAAGCGAGTTCCGGGTGCTGCTCGTCCGTAAGGCCACGACCGCGGTGGAAGACAATGACGACGACGCGCATGAAGGGTACCGTGAAGATATCTGGGCAAAGAGAGTGGTGGGACGTGCTGTGTGGACCTCGGTTCTGGACGTGGTACAGAGTCTTCGAATCGGAGGAACGCACTGAGGAAGGGTCGAGGACGGTAGCAGTAAAACAAGGACGTGTTCACTTCCCGGTTTGCGGAAAACGGAGGCTATACGATGTCACAACTTATTCGACGCATTCGTGGAAACGCGTGCCGACTGCAGCTGCACCGAGCACTGGTGATAACTGCGGCCGGTTCATTCGTCTCTCTCCTGTGAACTTTGTCTGACAGGAGCGCGGAAACATCTGTATCGCCGCGGCCACAAAGCGCCCAGCTACCAGGCTCCTTGGGTGCCTTCGTGCGACGACAACTGCTCCTACCCACCTCCCTCGCCACCAGTATCCACTCCCCACAACAGCTTTAGCTCTTGAAGCTAGCCTCCTACTATCGCCCACCTATCGCACTTCAATCTCAGCATCCGTCGTACTCCGCACTGGGCCCCGTCGTACCGTGTCGTGGCCTCTCGTTCTAAGCTCGAAGATCACCCTCATCTGCGGCGCGAGCGTTGGCCGTTCGTCGCCTTTCCCCCCCTCAACCTCATCCAAGGTTCGTGATCACCTCATGCTGTTCTGTTTCCGTTGCGTGACCTCTATCTGCAGACATCGGAGCCCATGTGGCTTCTCAGCACCAACCGCGCAGAGCTCCACTGGTTCGCCTCCCCCGAGGACGTCCCGAACGGCTTCGCAACCCTCTCGCACGTCTGGGACAAGACGGAGCAAACGTTCCAGGACGTCCGGAAGATACAGGAGAGATGCGCTGAGGACGGCACGAATCCCCGCGATTTCGTGTGCAAGAAGATTAGGCGATGCTGCAAGCTCGCCAAGAGCCATGGCTACAAGTGGGTGTGGATTGATACCTGCTATATTGACAAGACGAGCAGCACGGAGCTCTCGGAGGCAATCAACTCCATGTTCCACTACTACGCGCTTGCGCGCATCTGCTATGGGTACTTGCGGGATGTAGAGCGCCCAGAGGACTGCGAGGACAGGAAATGGCACGATTGCACCTTCCTGCAGAGCATCTGGTTCCGGCGGGGTTGGACGCTGCAAGAGCTCGTCGCTCCCCGCTTTTTCCTGTTTGTCTCTAAGTCCTGGAAAGTCCTCCGCAGCAAAGCCGACTTCGCAGAGCATCTGGAACATGCGACCAGGATCCCCGCTGCCGTGCTACGGCTCGAGATCAGTCACACAACATACAGTATCTCCCAACACATGTCCTGGTTCGGATCGCAGAAGACGACGCGGCTGGAAGACGAAGCGTACTGCCTGCTCGGACTCTTCGACATCCACATGGCGCCACTCTACGGCGAAGGCAGAAATGCGTTCAGGAGACTACAGGAGGAGATCATGAAGCAGTCGGCGGACACGACGCTCTTCGCATGGAAACCATCCCCCGAGGCTTCCTGGTTCAATTGGGACATACTCTTGTGCCTCCTAGCTCCGTCCCCGGCAGCCTTCCAACAGTTTCCCAAAGTCGCTTACATCCCTCTACACCACGTATGGAGAGCACAAATCGTGGGCCCTCCGAACTCATTTGACGATCACGCTGGGGATGTTGAGGAGGCTCATGGCATGTCATTTTCCGTCACTCCACATGGAATTCTGGCCCATATCCCGATCATCCAATGGCACGGGTCAGTGGAGGAGATATACGCAGACTTGTGTTGGGGTCTACCCGAGCACACTGCACTGGCTCCTCTCCGTGTCCTGCTTCGCCTCGAAGAAGACCCCGACATGCTGCACAGTCGAGCGGGATCGTCATCTCGTCCCGAGTCATACATCGTTGGAGTTGAGAGTGGTCGTATAAGATATGCGCAACCGTGCGAGTCACCAGAGTCTCTCACATACAACATTGACGGATACGGTAAGGCGCGCGCATCTCGGACTTGGAGGAGGAGGAGGAGGAGGAGGAGGAGGCAAGTTTTAGTCAGGCTGAGACCGCGCTAGCGCCCAGTCCTCCAAAGGGCAGCGCACATCCCAGACCGACTGCGGACTCTAGTTAGATGACAGAGGAATCAGAGCTGCTCGCCTTGGATGTCCCTCCCACGTGCATACTATAAGGTATCGTGCCGCTTTTGCAGTAGGGCAGCGGTGCACTAATACGCCAGAGAGGAAAGCAGAAGGAGCGGCGGGCGGCGGGACAAGCAGGTAAAGTGGTAGTCTGAGAGAGAGCGGCCCAGCAGAGCACGTCAGTTCTCACAGGTTTGCACCAGCCAGCGAACAGGTGATCCATGACATCCTGTAGACGTGCGCATGTGTAGTGACGGTAGATACAGCAGGTACAACATTAGGGTTGGAAAGTCTGTAGTACTTCATCACTAGGAATACGTAGCATCGGGACCAAGTCGACTAGCTCGAAGACGTCATAAACGTAATGCGCAAAGGCGGGGAGGAGTTTGTCTCGCGATAGGAGGAAATTCAAGAACGCAGCAGGGGAGTGGCGGCGTCGGATCTTATGCAGGTCCGGGTACAGTGATCCGCGGATGAACGCATAGAGCTCATACCGACGTCTGTCCAGCCTCTCATCCTCGCACACTACTAATACATGGACCTCGTCCTCTACCGCCCCACGCCGACGACAGAACCGACAGATCCGACGATGCAGGGGGACAGCCTCGGAAGAGGGAACTCGGCGGAGCTCCTCGACGGCAAGTTTGTGTTCAGAGGTGAGCAGGCGAACCATCGCCTCCCTATGCTCGTTGTGCTTGACGGCCAGGTACGGTTGCTGCGCACATACGTGGCGGAGCTGCGGGGGCTGGGGGAGTCGAGCAAAACGGGTTCGAAGGAGGGGCAGCCGCTCGGAGTCGGCAACAGAGTCATACAGATGCTGCGCCAGCGCGGTCTCGATAGCGGCCAGAGTGTTCGAAGCGAGCTCCACCGTGGGGAAGGGAGTGAGCGGGATGTGCACCGGCACAGGCAGGCTGCGGAGGACGTAGCGCAGGTCACTCCACCAAGAGGGGTGGCCGAGTTCCGCCAGCGTGAACGCTTCTCGGAGTGCGCGGAAGGGGTTGGCCGGGCGTTCACGGAGTAGGTACGCTAGGTACTTGACAGCCAACCACGCACGGCGGAAGCACAGCGGCCATACCCCGGTTTCGGTAAACAGAGGGGTGAGCTGCGAGCGCGGTCCAAGGCCCAGGAGGCGCCGGAGGTAGGTATGTTGAACGCCTTGCAAGCCGGCAAGAGAGGCAGGGCGGATGTCGAGCGCGACTTCGCAGCCGGAAACGAGGTGCGGGTCCACTCTGGCCTTGTAAAGCGAGAGGAGGATGGATGGTGGCGCAGCGCCGACAAACCCTTCAATGGCCAAGCAAGAGTTGGCCATATTACGTGCCGACTTCTCCTTCCGCACGTAGTGCTCCTTGAGGACATCGTACGTTGTCGAGGAGAAAGTCACGCCGACGTACGTGACAGTCGGGACAAACGCGACAGGGGAGGTGGAGAGGGATATCCCCGGGAACTCTGCTGGGAGAGGGCCAAACGCAAGACCGTAAGTTTTTGGGTTGCCGACCTCGACGAAGCTCCCGCCACAATAGCGGCGGATCTGCCCCGTCTTAGGTGCAAGCGCGATCGTGGAAGACGTCATGATGGCGGCGTCATCCGCAAACTCGAGGTGGTTGATAGGAACCCCGTCGAGGAGGACGTCGTCTGGGTGGACAGCGAGCTCGAGGTCGGACAGGAAGAGTATCCATAGGATGGGGGAGGCAGGATCGCCGATGAGGATCCCTGCGAGTGCCGAGAACGCTTCTGTGGAGGACCCGCCATAGCGCACGACGTACTCGAGGTGTTCGTACAGCCATCGCAGCCAGTCGAGGATCGGGCCTGCCGCCCCCCAGCGTGCGAGTTTGACCCAGAGCAAGGACTGATTGACAGAAGGGAAGGCGTTGACGAGGTCGAGGAACACTGCCCATAGCGTACGATTGGAGCTACGAGCCTTCTGTATGAGTATGAGGAGGACGTAGGCATTGTTGCAAGTTCGGTGGCGCTTGCGGAACCCACTCTGGCTGTCCGGCAAACGTCCGGTTTCCTCAGCCCATTCACGCAGGCGATGCTCAATGAGTAGGGTGAGCGTTTTGAGCATGCAGCTCTCGATGCCGATCGCACGGTAGCTGGACGTGTTGGTAGCATCCTTGCGAGGTTTTTGACCGCGACCAGGACCGCCTTCACCCATTTCTGGGGCGCCGCGCCGCTATCAATGCACCGTTGGAAGTAGTCACGCAACACATCGGATGGGATCTCGAGGACACGATCGTAGCCGACGTCGTCGAGGCCGGTGGCAGCTCCGAGGCAGTTCTTCCGAATATGTCCTTTGACAGCCTCGATCTCCTCTGTAGAGAATGGGCGGGAGAAGTATCGCCGGGTTGTGGTGTCCACTGAGCGACGTGGCAGGGACATGGCCGTGAGGCGTGTGAGAGAGAAGTGGAGGCGGTCGAACTGCGCGGGGAGGGCGTCCAGAGGAGGAGGGTTCATGCGTCGGGCAAAGTCATCTCGCAGTTCCTCCGCCGTCACCAGGAGAGGACGTGGCTTGGGCGAGGAGAACGCCTGGAATGCCTTCCAATGGCGACGATCCGTCGAACAGTCCAGTAGGCGCGCTAGGTTGTGATGACGCAGAGACGCCACGGAAGGTGGGAGGCCCAGGGCAGAGTCGGCCGAGCCGGCTATGTCCTCCGCCGACCAGTCTTCATCACTGGGGCCATCGCGTACAGTCGCCTCTGCCCGGTATGAGATCGGCGCAAGCGAGGTGTGCACCTTGAGGAGGGACCGGAGGTCATCCGTGGTAACATACGGGGTCTCGGGCAGAGGAGGCCAGTGTGGAGGAGGGCGGGCTAGGGAACTCTCCTCGACAGCTCCGGTTCGCGGCAAAGAACTGCCCATGTAGGCCAGCATGTCCGCTGCGAGATGGTGGGCGGTAAGCCGTGCTGTGTGTGGGCGAGGCTCAAAGGAGACAGGGGCCGATCGGGCTGTGATGGTCCTTGCAAGCGCACGGAGGAGTGCGCCGTAGGGGACGTGCCACTCTTTCCGCGCATTCTGACCAGCCCAGTGGCACACCACGCGGGCAAGGTAGTCATCTGTTGTGTAGACACGTAGGGGTGTATAAGGGTCGACGGCGCGAATGGCTAGCAGAGCCGCAAAGAGTACTGCCCGAGAGCGCGCGGGGGTGCCTTGGATACGAACGGAGGTGTTGAGGTCACTGTCCATCCCAAAATACGCTCCCGCTCCTACATGAAGTCCCGAGGGGGCAACATAGCCCGCGACGTAGACCTACAGGCCATAGGGACGTGGGTTAGTGAGTCGTAAATCTTTAAGACCAGCGAGCATGCACAGCGACGGACCTGGCAGTGCGCCACAGTTGTCGTGGCCCATACACGGCCGTAGATACGAGGAATGGTATGTGCCGGCGGAGAATAACGCTCTAGCATGTCCTCGAGATCGACATCGAGAGGAGAGGCGGGCGAGGACCAGAGAAACTGATGTCCTGGTCTTGAGGCAGGGCGTAAGGAGACGGGGGAGAGGTCTAAGAGAGCGGAGGAAAGCTTGAGATGGAGGCAGATAGGTGCGTGATCTGACCATTCCTCCCACGGTTCGCAAACGGTAAACTCCGAGATTGAGGAGGCCGCAATGAGCGTCTCGGAGACCAGCGCCAGGTCAATAACCGTATTTCCAGCATGTTGGAAAGAGGTGTACCGACCCAGAGAATCTTTTGACTGTAAGTGGGTGCCATTCAGGACCTCGAGATGGAGGTCATGGCACATTTGGAGCGTCCTGAGCCCTCGGGAGTTGGGGGTGGCGGAGTCGGGCGACGAGCGTGGTAAGGACACACGCCGGTCTCCGAGGCGGGCATTGAAGTCTCCCAGGAGGACGAGATGGTGATCCGCATGCGCTGTGTGGGGGATCAAGAGCTCGGTCAATCGCTGCTCGGGAGGAGTGCGCAGGGCTTGCGTCCAGGCCGTGTTTGGCGGCGGGAGATAGATGTTGGCGACTGTGAGGTCCCCAATCTTGAGAAGGAGAAGATCGGGCTCGCTCGGGGGAGTGATATCCTTCACACGAAAGTGGGCGCGAAAGATGGTGAGAACGCCGCCTCGTTGTGACGTCATGAAGTCGGACTCTGGCCTCGACCGAGCCAGACACGAATACCCAGGAGGAAGTTCGATTTGGTCCTCCTGGCCAGGACGGAGATGCGTCTCTTGGAGGAAGATGATGTCCCACTTCAGTACGAGTTCTTGGAACCATGCCGTATTGGCTTTTATTACGCAACTGCCGTAGATATTCCACGACAGGATTTTTATCGTAAGAAACGAAGGTGCAGCTGTAACGAGCGTGGTAGGGCACGGTAACCTACAGTACTGCTTTTAGAACATTTTCGTATTGTATACGGAGGCGAACACCCTACAGTACGTGGGCCTGCATAGGCTTCCAGACACCTGCAAGATGGCGGCGGGCGACCCAGAGGTCGACAAAGCGTTGTGCGAGTTCGGCGGAAGGGAACATGATCTCGGCATAACCCGGATCCTCGTTGTCCAGCGAGACCTCCGTGATGGACGGGAACAAGAGCGGGCACACGTCGAACACAGGGCGTGCAGCCGTGAAGAGCTCCTGGTTGCGGAGTGTCGCGTCCGGCGAGAAGCGCATGCGGCCAAAGCGAACAAGGGTGGGGCGGTCGGAGGGAGAGGGAGGAGGGAGCAGGTCGAGTCCCTGAGTCGACGGTCCCGGAGCAGTGACAACTGCAGGAGGTTGGGACACAGGTGGCGCAGGAAGAGCAGGCGCAGTGGCGGAAGCGGAGAAGCGAGGGCGCTTGGAAGTGCGGTTCGTGTCCGTGCGCTGCGGTGGGCCACGCCTCCGGTTCTGTCCCTGAATCGGCGCAGTGTAGGGCACATTCGGGGCCGGTAGCAATGGAGCGACACCTCCGGGCACGGAAGCCCTCGCCGGGATCGTCGGCGGGACTGGAGGCAGCGGTGCAGTGATGATGGGTGCGGGCAGGCATGGCTGAGCCGGCGCGAGGGCAGGAGTAGGGAGAGCCTGTCGACCTGCCTGGAGAGTGTGTACATCCTGCGAGATCTGTGAGACCGCCGCCTCGATAGCCATCAACTTCTGCGTCACGGTGGCCAGTGCGTCGGTGTGTGCCTCGTTGCGTTGTTGGAGGTAGTCCATTTCCTTGTGTGTGTCGTTCTCATGGGTCTCGAGGGACTCGGAGAGAGACGCGAGGCGGCTGCGAAGATCTTCGAGTGTGTCGTCCGCCGGTGGGGCCGCGGGCCCAGAGGGCGACTGGAGGAGCTTCGCCGTGACAGCCGCTGTCAGAGTCTCAAAAGAGGACTTGAGCTCTGACTGCGAGGTCTGGATCTCTGCCTGCACGGCCCGGACTCCGTCCAACTCTGAGCCGAGGAGAAGAACGTCGGACAGCAGGATGGGGACATTCCGGCTCGCTACGTTGCCAGACGCGTTGTTGCAGCCCAGGGACACAGCGATGGAGCGAGTGGGGTCGGTCGTCGGGCCCGTCGCGGACGAGGCAGGCAGAACGGTGGGAGCAGGGGCGGCCCTACCCTTCACCTTTTCAGTGGGCGATCCCTGGAGCACTGCGCGAGACCTCTTCTTCTCTAGCGGGGGCGCGGGAGTGGAGGGTACCTGCCCCGAGGGAGCCTGTGATCGTTCAGTCAGTCGCTGAAACGTCGTACTGGACTGGCGATAGAGGGAGCGGCGGTAGGAGGGCGGCGGGGTGGCAGGAGAGCAACGTACAGCGTCGGGGGCCGGCGCATCCGTGTGGATGTCCGGTTGGGAGAGACCGGCGTCGAGTAAGGTTGCCACCACCGTGGTATCCGGCTCAGTCGACTGGCTCATGCTCCAGAAGGGTGGAGAGACGCAGATGTGAGAACACGAGGAGGAGTCAGTGCCGGCCGCCAGCGAAGAAAGAGCCGGGGTGGCTGAGAACTGTACAGGACCGGAGCCATCGAGGGCCGATTGGCTACGAGGGTGCCCCGAGCGTGCTGTGGGGGAGGACAGACAGCCCCGATAAGGAAAGGAATCGGCCAGTGGCTGAACTTTATCATGGGCGGACATCCACAGACCTGAGTGTGGTTGTGGCCGAGGAGGGGCGGCCGCTCATGGGAGCTGTACGGAACGTGGAGGTGGTTAAGAGCGAACAACACAGACGTTTCAAACGTGAAAGCTCCCGTCTAGGGAGTTACCGGCTGGGCATTGCCTGCCATATGTAGGCGACCTTCGTTGCGGAAGGTGCGGCCGGTGATCCGGAGTGCTCAGGCAGTATTGGAGCACGGATTCCTCAATCTCTAGGGAGGTGTTATCACCGTTGTGGATAGTTACGACGGATAGTCGGGGACGTCGGTGGAGGACGAACTGTAGTCATAGATCGTGAAGGGCAACGGCTGGAGACGCAAGCGTGTTTAGACGCTGGTAGGTACATCCGGCCGAGTGGGCATCAATCCATCCGCAACTCGTTCAAGATGAGACATTATGACGATCTCCGCAAGTACATACGGTGCCGAGGCAGGCGAGGAGACGGGCAAGGGAGGGGGGCACGGGGGAGGGGGAGAGGGAAGGAAAGGCTCGATGTCAGGCGTGGGGCCGGTGAGGTCGTACAGTACATCTTCCGCCATGTCGCGGGCATCCGCCGTCTCGTGGGCATCCGCCGTTTCGCGGGCATCCGCCGTGTCGCGGGTAGTCGTAGCTGGCGTGTCCGGCGGTGAACGGCAGTCGGATGCGTGAATCAGCGAGGTGAGTCGTTCGCACTGTCCTAATCAGGGATCGGCTTCCTCCGCTACGGCTCCCTGGTCAGCTATCATCGGCAGATCCTCATATACCACTTGTCCCAGTTCTTCCATTGCAGCTCTTCGTCGCTGCGCCATTCCGGTTCGACGAGTTCCGCGTTCAGAAATTCTTCCGGGAGTTTCGAGCAAAACGGATGGAGGTTCGCATTGCGGAGTGTCCGAGTCAGAGCTCCCAGTCTCCGATGCTCCCACGGACGACATACATTTTCTTTCGCAGTACGCATTCATTATTCAAGAATACGGCTGCCATTTTCATCAGGGTTGGAGAATGCGTTCATGAAGGGCTAAACCGGGGCCGGCCTCCTGCCATGTGGGCGACGGTCAGCATTTTATTCTTCAAGTGCTGGATGTCGAAGTCAATGGCCATGGCGGAGTGGGCCAAGAAGTTAGCAGAGCTCTCAGAAGATCCTCACCATGCTTGTTCCGAGGATCACGTCTCGTGCTGGCAGGGTTCCCGGAAGAGGTTCGAGCTGGACAGTGAACGTCCAGGGCGACCAGCCCGGGCCGTGACACTAGCCTTCACGCGCTGTCCCATCAACCCTGGAGGGACGCTTGTCCTGGACGCATCGTATCATGAGGAACCGCAACAGGTTCGTCACAACTTTCACCATACGCACAACGAGCCGTCCTGACACCCTGAGCAGATACCGACATCATCATGACGAACGTCCGACGTCCCCCGTGCAACGCCCTTGTACTAATTACTACCAGTGAAGCAACTATACACATACTGCGTTCAAGTACTACTTTCCTTCACCTCGCCGGACGGTCGGCAAAGGGGCTCGAATCGGACGACCTTGCTTTACCGTTACATATGTGTCTTCCGTCCATGCAGCCGATCTGTCCGTTCATCCGTGTACTGCCACTATGTATGCCCATATCCCGTGCTTGAGTAGCGCGGCGATCTTGAGCATCAGCAAAAGGGGGTCACCTCTAAAACATCTAAAACCTCTAATTTAGAGGTGTTAGAGGCTTAGAGGTCCTAGAGGTTTTGTTGGTTTGGGTAAATTCTTGATACCGTCAGATGTGATTAAAACAAATTTCAGTGAGATTGAAAGTTCCTCCCTGGAACATTTTTTGAACTAACCTCTAACACCTCTAAGGAATTTTTTAGAGGTTTTAGTAGTTTTAGAAGTGACCCCCATTTGCTGATGAGGCCGTTCGTACTTATTTCAGTTCAATCAATCTGTACCCCCCATTCCTTTGATCATGCGTCGATACGCGCAGCTGTGTCTGTGCTGTCCAATAGATGTCCTCAAAGCTCTCCGCAACCACAGACAAAGACGAGTTCCGGTCGAGCCCTGTTGCGCTGCCATCTGTCGAGGAGCTCTGTCAGGGGACTCAGGGCCACAGTATGATAACAGGCGTTCTGAGCGAGTCGCCTCTCACATCCGAACGAAGCGCAAGTCGGCTCACATGCATGAGCACGATCTACCCGACGCGCCTCTGGAACGGAGACGGCTCGCTGTCGGTGGGCTGACGGCCGAGTCTCCTGGGAGGGGCGTCCTTCGAGATGATTGGGATGTCGAAGCTTGAAAGAGATCAGTTGCGACTTTGGAAGAGGAAGAGTGGAGCGCAAGCAAGGCGGACGGAGAAGGGACGAGACCAGTATACATTGACGCGTAGCCTGGATATACAGAGACACATCTATCCCAGCTGAGTCCGAGCGTGTGGTGCGTTCATGAGGGCCGCGTGAGCTGAGTTCCGGGGAGCGCAGCCCGTGCGCGCATCGTGGTACGTACCTCTCTCCTTCTATCCGATGCGCTGACATGACGTGTCGTCGAGTGCTGTCCTTCGAGCACGTACGAGTGCAGGCGCGGGGCGCGGCTCCTCCAGAGTTCGAGTCGGGGAGCGCGTTGGGTGTTGTCCACTCTATGCACACAGGCCGCCGTGGCAGCAGCGACTTGCGACGTGCTGCGCAGAGGGACCAGTCAGCATGCGTAGTGTCAACGGAGATCTCGAGGGGCGCGGGGCGCGGGAATGAGTGGGAACGTCGGCTGGGTGGGAGAAGGGAGAGCGTAGTAGCCGTCGCTAGGGATATATGCGCGTCGAGCACGAGTGCGAGACCGGCGGAGAGTCGATGAACCCGGTTGGAAGATGGTCGCTGGAGGAAAGGCGCGGTGGAGAGGGACATCAGTACTCAGTGTTCGAGAACGGCGAGTCGTGCAGTGCCAGACCAGTAGTGAACTGCCGCGCGAGGGTTTCCGGAGAGGCAGACACGGCATCGGCAGATGAGGTGGGAGAGACGAAGGAGCGATGGCGTGAACACGGAAGAACACAGACAAGTGCGAGGAAACGTACGCACCTGTACGGACGCGTGAGCGGTGGACACAACGCGGTACAGCGAGGAAAGCTGCACAGAGGACGGACGCGACACTGTGCTGGGCGGACGAGCACTCACCAGTATCTTCGTCGTCGAGGAGTCGCGGCTCGGGCTAGACGGTGCGCGTAGGAGGCGTGAGACGGGGTGAGAGTGCCGGGAGCCATGTTCGAGGCAGAGGAGGATCGGGCAGTGGCTACAGCTTGCGACTATGGGACGAAATCGAGCTGTGCGTCATAATCAGGAGAGCGCTGTTGGGTGTGAGAGACAAGAGAATACACACTGAGGTAAGTACGAAAGCCCTTGTATGGTCTCTGCTCTTGCTTGCAGGCTGGAGAATCCCGACTCGGAAGGATCTCAACAGGTTGGTGTTTGCGACAGAGTACGATATGTCTCCAATGGAGGGCGGGAGGACTCGAGAATGTTGTGATCGTGCGAACGATGCAATCGGTCTGTCAGACGCTGTCTATGGGATCGCTATGAAGCAACGCTCTCCGCTACAAGGCGCGGAGTCCCGTTCAATAGCAGGGTAGTGTGAGCGAGTACGTGAATCGTGCATGAACCCGGGACCTTGAGGAGATAGGGCAGAAGTGAGTACAGCGACGGTACATACCGCGTGTACTGCGAGGAGTGCAGCGCGCAGAAGACGGCAGAGTGAGACAGCGAGAGGCGAAGACGCGCGACGGCGAGTAGCCACGAGGCGAACCCTAACCCCGCGCGATGTGTGCAAGCCCTCCGCCAGATTGGGACGGCTGCTACTCGCCGTCTCCCACCAAAAACGCGATGGCGGACGTCGCTGTGCCCCCCGAGGTCACCGCCGAGATCACCCAGATCCTCTCCAACCTCGTCCTCGGCGACAATGCGATCCGCCAGAGGTGAGCCCGCCCCGCCGCACATCGATCGCCGCTGACGCAGCCCAGCGCGGAGCAGGCCGTCGACGAGAGGCTCGCACACACCCCCGAGCTCTACCTCCTCGCCATAGCCCAGTTCGCCACGTCCGCCGACACCGAGCTCGTGAGTCCTCGCCTCTCTCGTCCGCCCCTGCCAGTCCTCACGCGCGCGCCCGAAGATGCGCTCCTTCTCGCTCGTCCTCCTCCGCCGCCTCCTCTTCCGCCCCGCCAATGCCCAGCGCGTGCCTCTCTACGACCACCTCGGCGCACAGGCGATCGAGACCCTCCAGCGCATCCTCCTCCACTCCCTCCAGCACGAGCCCGCCCCCGTCGTCCGCCGCAAGACCGTCGACACCGTCACCGACCTCTTGAACAACGCCATGCGCCGCGGCCATCCCTGGCCCGCTCTCCAGCCACAGGTCTTTGCCATGTCCGACAGCCACGACGTCCTCACGCGCGAGGCCGCCTTCCGCGTGTTTGCTGGATGCCCCAACCTCATCATCGACCTCCAGACGGATGCCGTCGTTGCCATACTCCAGAAGGGGCTGCAGGACCCGCAGAGCACCGAGGTGAGTCGCGTCGCTCGTCGTCTTGTTGCCATGCATCGGTGCTTTCTTGCTCCGGTGCCCCTTCTCCATCTGATATCCCTTCCTCTGGCGTTCGCGCAACAAGCTGCGCGCGCGGAGCTTTTATCGTCCGCGCGAGCCCGTGTATGCCACTCGGACCTCCTTGCTTGGTGTGGCGCGAGAGTGTCTCGCCTCTCCCTGTCTGCTCGCCGTTCCACTTCGCAAGTGGTACATCAGCTACCGATCAGCCCGAGCCGTCCTCGCGTATGCATCCTGTCCGGGCGCAGGCTTGTGCTTGCAAGGAAGGGGATGTACACTCCAGGTTCTGCGTTTCAGAGGTCGCCTACGCCAATGCACGGCTACCGTACTTGTGCCAGTCGTTCTCGACGCTCGCGTGTGGCGCGGACGAATCTGGAGTGACGCGGTCTCTTGCGGAGTCGGTGATGCTTGGACTCCCCGTTGCTTCCCATCTCGCGAGTGTGATTGAGATCCCTATCTCCCTCGATCCCGCGTATGCTGCTTGCCTGCTCGAGCTTGCCACAACCTCCCTCGCGTCTGACACCCCGCCCGTGTTGCGTCCCGATTGCCGCTCGAGCCAAAGCAAGGATGCGAGCATTCGTCGACGCTCTCGGGATACGACGCCGCTTCGTACTCTGGAGCACGGCGCGTTCTCGTTAACCCTCATTTGGAGGCTGCACATGTCGGATGTCTTCTCGGTTCTGGTGTGTGAGGTCAGATCCACGGGCATGCCTGGACGGGGTGTTCGCAATGGAGCTATGCCCCGGCTTTTGTGGTGCGCGCTCGATAGGTAGACGCTATGCGTCCCCAAGTACCCCATCCCGTCGTACTTGCACTATACAGCCTCCTTTCTGGTTTTTCTCGTTGCTTTCACCCTCGCACACGCTCCGATGCTGACAACCATCCCGCCAGGTCCGACTGGCATCCCTCCGCGCTGCCGTCGCGTTCCTGACTGCCCTCGACCTCAACGCACAAGCGCAGGCCCTCGCGCTGCTCTACCCGATGCTCAACACGCTCCCGTCCGTGCCGCGCCCACAGCAGCCCGCGTTCCTCTCCGTGCTCACCGAGCTCGCGGGCTCGAACGCGCATCTGTTCCGCCCGCACATCCCCGCGCTGCTCAAGTTCCTCCCGTCGCTGCTTCTGCCAGTCGTCGACGCTGGCCCAACTCCAACGGTCGCGCGCCCGAACCCGGGCGGCGGGAGCTCGTTCGCGTTCCCGCCGGTCGTGCAGAGCGCGGGTGCGAACGGGGAGGAGAAGGAGCCAGTGGGCGAGGAGGACGAGGTGCGGAAGGCGGCGCTCGAGTTCATGACGACCCTGAGCGAGTCGAAACCGGGGATGCTGAGGAGCGAGCCGGCGTGGGTCGAGATCGTCGTGCGCGGGTGCCTGGAGGGCATGGGCGAGATCCCGGAGGACGACACGGAGACGTGGCTGGAGGCGGACCCTGCGGAGGACCCGACGGACGACTCGTACCCGCACACGTACGAGCACTCGCTCGACCGCGTCGCGTGCGCGCTGGGTGGGCAGGCCGTGCTCCCGCCTGCGTTCACGTTCATCCCCGCCATGCTTGCGAGCCATGATTGGCGGCTACGGCATGCGGGCCTCATGGCAATCGCGTCCATTGCGGAAGGCACGAGCAAGGTCATGCAGGGCGAACTTGGTAAGGTCATCGAGTGCGTCGACTCTTTCGCTTTTTGCACGATATTCTGCTCACGTTCATTCTAGCCTCGTCATTCCTGCGTTCAGCGATCCACATCCACGCGTGCGGTACGCTGCGTGCCAGTGCATGTAAGTTCGTGCGCTCATCGTCCTCTTCACGGGCCAATCTGACGCGGCTGCTCTAGTGGACAGCTCTGCACCGATCTGGAGGTAGGCATCGTCTTCTGTGGTTTTACCGTCGACCACACGATCTGATAAGCTGTGCAGGAAGTCGTACAGGAAAAGTTCCACGCACCCATCTTCGCCGCACTCATACCCGCGCTCGAAGCCCCAGAAGCTCGGTACGTCCGCTCTCTCCGCATCTACCAGTCATCGCGACCTGACGCGCCCACCCCACCGCAGAGTGCACGCACACGCCGCCGCGGCGCTGATCAACTTCTGCGAGGGCGTCGAGCGCGATACTCTGATCCCCTACCTGGACTCGATCGTCGAGCGGCTGCTGAAGCTGCTCAATCCGGCCGCGACGGACGCGTCGAAGCAGCCGAAGCGGTACGTCCAGGAGCAGGTCATCACGACGCTCGCCATGGTCGCGGATGCGAGCGAGGCGACGTTCGCGAAGGTGCGTCTGTTCTCGTGCCGGCTTACCTGGCTGTCGATGCTCATGACGGAACGTTGAATAGCACTACTCGTCGATCATGCCGTTGCTGCTGAACGTCATGCAGAATGCGAACGGACCGGAGTACAGGAAATTGCGCGTGAAGGCGATGGAGTGCGCGGGTCTCATCGGTACGTCTCCGTTTGCGCTTCTTGCTGTCTGCTTCATCGACCTCTTGCGCAGCGATCGCTGTCGGCCGAGACGTTTTCCGTCCGGACTCAAGAACATTCGTCGAGCTGCTCATGCGGATACAAAGTGAGTCGGCATTTGTACGAATCATACGAGATCCGTTCTCACCTCCCCGGCCTCCAGATAGCCCCGTCGATCCCAGCGACACGATGCTAAGCCACTTCCTGATTGCGACCTGGGCGAAGGTCTGCCAGGCTCTCGGGGAAGAGTTCGAACCCTACCTGCCGGTCGTCATGCCCCCACTCCTCCGCGTCGCGAGCTCGAAAGCCGACATCTCGATATACGGTGTGCTTCCCCTTCTGTGCGCTCTACGCTCGCCTTGCTGACGCGAGGCGCAGATGACGAGGAGGAGCACGAAGACCGCGACGGCTGGGAGAGCATCAGCCTGGACGGCCGCCAGGTCGGCGTGAAGACGTCCGCGCTCGAGGACAAGTGCCAGGCGTTCGAGACGCTCCTTATCCACGCCTCGACGCTCAACGCGCGCTTTGGGCCTTATGTCTCGCAAGTGCTCGAGCTCGCACTTCCCGGGCTGCGGTTCTACATCCACGACGGCGTGCAGGAGGCTTGCGCCATGTGAGTCCCTTCCCCCTACGTTCCGTCCGTTTGCGCTGACTCGACTTCCAGGCTGATTCCTGTCCTCTTCTCGTGCGGGAAGCACAGCGGCACGCTCACCCCGCAGATGGTCACCGCGACCTTCTCGCAGATCATCAACTGCATCGGGAACGAGTCCGACGCGTCCTTCCTCGCCTCGCTCTTCAAGTGCTTCCTCGACAGCATGCTCGTGATCGGGGGGCCCGGCGCGCTCGCGCCCGAGCTGCACGCGGGGCTGCTCGAGGCGACGAAGCGGCAGCTGCAGAGCCTCGCGGACAAGCGCAAGGCGCGCGCGGCGCGGCCCGCGGAGGACAAGGAGGAGCTCATGCTCGTCGAGGAGATGGAGGACTTTGCGCTCGAGGACATGGCGAAGGTGCTGCGGACGCTGGACCCGAACCACCCGCTGCTGATCGCGGTGTCGAGCGTGCGCGAGCTGGGGCTGCATCTGGCGGAGTGGGAGAGCGAGGACGAGGGCGGGGCGAGCTAGATTATGTGAAAGGCGTACATAAGGGGGAGACGAGGCGAGGAGGGGAGAGGTGGGAGAAGGATACATTATAGTTCATTGCTGTGTACTGTGCTATGCTTTCGAGGACCGCTTGTGCGCTCGTGTTTCGTTCCGTTTGAGTTCGATTATCTCAGTTGGTAGTAGAGGTTTGCGAAGACAAATTGAGGAGATGTAGTGTTCAGATGCTACATCAACTTGAAAGCGTGATTTGGCTCTCGGGCGTCTCCCCTACCTTTCTACCGCCACCACGTACTGCTTGCCTCTGCCGATCCAACTGCGGCCGGTAACACCTTCAACGGTCTGGGTGGTCTGAATTCTGTCTTTATCGCTCAGATCTCGTGTGCGGAAGACACTGGGCCAACGAGGACACGGTGTACGGCTCTCTCCAAGTCTTCCGCACAGACAGCGATGGTTAAGCGTAAGTCGAGTCTCTATTGTGTCCAAGATGTGCTCGGTCCTTCAATTCTTTACACGGCGGATGGTGGGATAAGTACGACAGCAGTGAGCACCTTCGACGAACTGACGACATATACAGGTTGTCAATATACGCACATGAATATGCACGTTGCGTACGAAGAACCCGCCGGTAAGCAGCATCTGCGTATGCGTCTATCGCAAACCCGGAAGTGAACTCGTCCTATATCTACCGTTTTCCTTCGAACGAGCCATGTTGAGTCTCGACACTCCAGGTCAGTTTTCGTCCGTGAAATCGGCCGGTGCAAGCCACGATACTCGAGATCGCGACGATCTCCCAAGAGGGCCGCTATTATAAGCCCCTCCATTGGCAGGCCAACGACATCCAAAATGTCGACACGATATCGCGCCGGTGCACTCGGGGCCAGCACGCGAGCACGGTCACATTCTGCCGCGCCACCCAGATGAGTTGGAGCGCGTTCCCCAGGACTGGCCTCTCTGGGCTGGGATCGCATCCGGAGGCGGTGCGTCTGGGCCTGCGGAGAGACGCGGTGCCAGAGCTTGGCCGTCGCTCACGCCAGGTCGGGAACCAGGAGAAGGTTATCCTTCTTCACGCTCGGCGGGGTAGTATCAGTACCGTCCGCTGAAGTCCGAAGGGGTCAGTTCGCTCCTCTATACGCGCTGGTCTCCGAGTTGGTACGTATACAGTAAGTAGTGGCACCTATATGGTCGACCGTCCATCTCTGACGCGCTCAGGTGTTCTATCTCGGGCGAACTCGTATGCGTTACTGTATCGTTAAGCTGCGTGCGACGCGAGTCAGCGGAGAATCGAGTCAGCTCCTGCCCGCGACAGATCGGTGAGTATACTCACTAGCCTCGTGTTCATGGTCAACACGGGATCGATCCTCCGATTCCACTCGGCTAACAGTGCACACAGTATATACTATCCGGAAAGAAACCAGGCCGGAGCAGGAAGACGAGAAAAACTCCCGCTAGCATGCATTCCCCGAGTGCTGAGCTCGCACTGGTTCGACGCTAGAAGGGTGCTCGCCGCTGGCAACAGTGTCTCCCGATGCCTGCGCAAGACCAAACACGTCTGTCTCATTGCCCGCTCCCCATATTTCTACCCGTCGCACTGCTGTCTCCTGCCCTGGGATCTAAGTCTCCGCTACTCTCACGCGCTCCTTCGATTCGCGGAACCCGCAACGACTGCGGCAAGCTACGACCTTATCCCTGGTTGGCTCTTCTACTCCCACAACCAAGCAGAATATTGCACCGTCTGACTCGCCTGAGTCTGACCCGCCCGTCACGGTCGCGTCTGCCGATCTGAGGCTGGAGCTCTCCGACTACTTACCTCGCACGCCCGTAACTCAGATGCCTCGAAGATCGATCACAGTAACAGTAATTGTCCGTCATCCCATGGTCCCGCCCACTGGCAGTATCCTGTACGGGCTGCTTCTGAAGCAGGGAGGTACGTGCACAGCAGACACTCAGCCCCGCACGACGTTCACAGCTGGTTGTTCGGTGTCGGGAAGCAGGGAGGCCGAATCTCTTTCATTCACTCTCCGGAGTTCAAACGAGCCTGTCTGTTAGGGTTGACACTCAACACATGTCGTAGTCAGGGACTCCGAAGCTCCGCTCCTGTCCGCAGGCATGGCGCACAGCTCGACCTCGCTTTCAGGTCGCAATATCCTTGCTTGACCTCGACGATGTCTCCGCGTCCCGCATTCCCACCTCTTCTCACGTGTCTGACCCGCAACGTCTAGCCTGAGCTGGGATTCCTCGCGCGAAAAGATACAGGTGAGTGCTCGTCCATCCAGCATGTGGCGTCCATCCTCATGCAGCTATCCTCGTCATAGCGCACTGTTCCCGCCTCTCACGCGTCCGTCGTGGTACGTCCGTCCCCTCGCTTGCTGCTGCTCTGTGCTCTTCACTTCGTTCCTCCCCGCTTTGCTTCTCGGCCCTACTATCTCTATCTGTCAACACCGTGAATGTCTCTGCATCTGACATTGCGCTACTATGATCTCCTCGCAACGCCCAACCAACCTCCCCGAGTCCGATCTCGCCGCGCATCGCTCGCGGCATCAAGACACACCTACATTACGCTGTCTCCCAGACCTTCAGTCTTGTGACATCCCGGTCGAGTGCTTCGACGTCGCGCGCACCTCCGAATGCCCGTCCGGTTTGCACCCATGCTCGCGCCGTCGCGGTGCATACTCCCCTTCGTCACCGCGAGCGCACCCCGGTGGACGTGCTGAGGCCTTCAGCAAGCCATTCGCGGAGGAGATGTACCATGTTTTGCATCAGGCGTGGATGCGACTCGCGCAAACTTGAAGCATTCGCTCTCCAGGCAGTAACTCGGCATCACGCGTCTGCCTGCGAGTCTGCTTCCATCTGAGAGCTCATCGAGCCGACCTGCTCACGCGACCGCTATGCGTCGCACACTCGGAGGTGGAGACTGACGAGGGCCGCAACAACCGTCTACCGCGTAATTCGAGCTCACGGATGCCCAATCGACGCTCGCTCCGTCCCGTCGTTAGAAGCGAGTCACAATGGTCAATGGTCATCGCAGCGCGACTCGCCCGGAATCCTACAGCCGCGCAGAGGAGCTCAGAGGTCAGGAATTGAGTCGTTTGTTGATTGTTCGTCGACCGTGGCACAGACATGATGGTTATGGACCGTACCGACGTGCAATTGAAGGAATCGGGCGTGGAGATTGAATGGATTGCGGTACGGACAGTCTCGAGATCGCCTCACTCTGCGATGCTCGAGTGCAGGACATGGGGATACTTAGTGGTAGTACATGGATGAACGGACGAATGGACGAACCGGCTGCATGGATCGAAAGATACATGTAACGGTGAAGTGGGCACTGAGTTCGTCCGAGTCGAGTCCCGTCTCCGACCGTCCATACAAGGCGGAAGTAGAGTAGTACTCAAATGTGGTATGTATATCGCTTCACTGGTAGTAGTATACTAGTACAAGTGCGTTGCGCGGAGGACGTTGGATGTTCTTCATGATGATGCCGATGTCTGCTCAGGATCAAGATGTCAGGATGTCTCGCGATGCGTGTTCTGCGTAGTGGCAAAAGTTGCGACGAACCTGTTCGGTTTCCTCGTGGTACGATGCGTCCAAGACGAGCGTCCCTCCAGGATTGATGGGACAGCGTTTGAAGGCCAGCGTCACGGCTGGTCGCCCTGGGAGTTCATTGCCCAGCTCGAACCTCTTCCGGGAGCCCTGCCAGCACGAGACGTGATCCTCGGAACAAGCATGCTGAGAATCTTCTGAGAGCTCTGCTAACTTCGCAACGCGCTTTCGGGCTACATCGCGCATGATGAACCCCATTTTGGGCGGTGTCCATATCATCCACTTTACGCTGCTGACCGTCGCCCATATGACAGGGGGCCGGCCCCGGTTTAGCCCTTCAGGAACACATTCTCCAACTCTGATGACAATGACGATAGTATGCATGCGTGTCACCCGGGTAGTGCCAAAGAATATGTATGTTGTCCGTGGGAGAATCGGAGACTGGGAGCCTGAGCTCTCACTCGGACACTCCGCAATGCGAACCTCCATCTGTGCTGCTCGAAACTCACGGAAGAATTTCTGAACGTGGAGCTCGTCGAACCGGAATGGCGCACCGACGAAGAGCTGCGATGGAAGAACTGGGACAAGTGGTATATGAGGATCTGCCGATGATGGCTGGCCAGGGAGCCGATGCGGAGGAGGCCGATCTCTGATGAGGACGGTGCGCCAGGTCCGAGATGCGCGCTCTTTATGTCCGAACATCATGTATGTGAGAGACTCTGTTGAGAGCCAGAGCGATATGTGGTGCATTCCTCGTGACTTGCACAGTTGCGCATATGTAAGACGACCTCTTCCAACAATGTAGGACTCGCGGCGAGATGATAATCCCGCTCGACTGTCGGGGTCTTCTTCGAGGGGAAGCAGGACACGGTGAGGAATTGCAGCATTCTCGGGTTGACACCAAGCCAAGTCTGCAAATATTGCCTCCTCTTTGTCCCCTTTCAATCGGATGATCGGGATGTAGGCCTGAATTCCGTGTGGAGTGACAGAGAATGACATGTCATGAGCCCCCTCAATGTCCCATTTGTGGTCATCAAATGAGTTCGGAGGAGGGAGTTGTGCGCTCCATACGTGGTGTAGAGGGATGTAAGCAACTGCGGCAAGCTGTTGGAAGGCTGTGGGGGACGGAGCGAGGAGGCACGAACAAGTATCCCAATTGAACCAGGGAGACCGTGACTCAGCGGATGGTTGCCAAGCGAAGAGTGTCGTGTCCACTGACTGCTTCATGATCTCCTCCTGTAGTCGCCTGAACGCATTTCTGCCTTCACCGTAGAGTGGCGCCATGTGAATGTCGAAGATTCCGAGCAGGCAGTATGCTTCGTCTTCCAGCCGTGTCGTCTCCCGCCATCCGAACCAGGACATGCGCTGGGAGATACTGTATGTTGTGTGACTGATCTCGAGCCGTAGCACGGCAGCGGGGATCCTGGTCGCACGTTCCAGGTACTCTGCGAAGTCGGCTTTGCTGCGAAGGACTTCCCAGGACTTAGAGACGAAAAGGAAGAAGCGGGGTGCGATGAGCTCTTGCAGCGTCCAACCCCGCTTGAACCAAATGCTCTGCAGGAAGGTAACCTCATACCATCCCCGTTCCCCGTAGTTCTCCTCTTCTGGGCGCTCTACATCCCGCAAGTACCCATAGCAGATGCGCGACAGCGCGTAATAGCGAAACATGGAGTTGATTGCCTCCGAGAGCTCCGTGCTGCTCGTCTTGTCGATACAGCAGGTATCGATCCACACCCACTTGTAGCCATGGCTCTCGGCAAGCTCGCAGCACCGCCTGATCTTCCCGCACACGAGTCTGCGGGGATTCGTGCCGTTCTTGGCGCATCTCTTCTGTATCCTCCGGACGTCCTGGAACGATTGCTCCGTCTTGTCCCAGACATGCGAGAGGGTTGCGAAGCCGTCCGGGACCTCCTCAGGGGAGGGGAACCAGTGGAGCTCTGCGCGGTCGGTGCTCAGAAGCCACATCGGCTCCGATGTCTGCAGAAAGAGGTCACGGAACGGCACATCGAATAGCATGTGAGGAGGTCGCGAACCTTAAACGAGGCCCAGAGGCACAAAAATGCGATTAACGACCGCAGATGGGGGTGATCCGTAAGCTTAGGTGGACAGGCCGCGACGCGATCCGACGGGACCCCACACAGATAAGTATACGACGGATACTGAGGGTGTGATATGATAGATTGGATGAGCGAGGAGTACTTAGGAGACAAGCTTCAACCAGAGCAGAGCCTGTCGTGCGGATGCCGATGCTGGCGGCGGGGGCTTTGAGAGGAGACGTTATCGCCGTAGGAAGGCAACCTAGGAGCCTCCTCACTGTTAAGGCGCCATGCGGCCACAGGCATGGCATGCTTACGTACTCTGTCAGATAAAGTCCGAAGCCTGAAAATGGGTTGTCTTCAGCCGGGACGATGAACATTGCGTTCAATACGTACTTCGTCTTCGAATATGTTATTGCAGCGCACAGCGAGACACCAATAGTAGCGACGACCACCTTCGACAAATGGGCAATACAGGTTGTCAATTCACACTCCCCGCCGTCGCATTGCGCTGCACTCTGTCCTCCTTTCTATACTGACCTCCGTCCTCACCGTGCCATTCGGTGTTGCTTATATCCACTCAGTCTCGACACTCGTCTCACTGTAAGTGTTGACCTCAATGCATTCAATGCTGCCTATGCTCGCTACATGATTTATCGTCGCTGTCTGCTCTTTGTCTAGCCTTTACTGCCTCCGTCCGTCGCCACTACTGCACGCACATCTCAGCCGACCCACCAACCTGCATTCCCCTTTCCCGACGAGCCCAGCTTCAACACGCGATTGTCCTGGAAGATCGCGGAGTGACGTGCTTGAGGAGGACATGAGGTACGCCCCTTTCTCACTTGCGTCTCTCACCCTTTGACACAGGCAGCTTCAGCGCGCTGTGAACACTCGTTATGAGCGAAGCAGCGGCATCCTGACGGGTATTGGACACTACGCCCGCCACCCTGGTGACATCGTTCTCCTCCCTCCTCCCAGCGGATTCGCTGTCTCCAAGCATCGCACCCTCGACAACGACCTGCACGGCCGGCGCAGCCCTGTGCAAGCGCGAACCGACTCCGAACGCTCTCCAACAACATGCCGTACCGCCATATCGAACGATATCCCAGCCGTGATACCGTACTGATGTCCAAGTAACGACGACCTAGATCTCGTGAGTCAGGTTTGCCGTCTATGATGCATTAGCCTGGACGCTCACCTTGTACAACCTACTCCCGCTTCCAGGCCCGATACGACGCACCAAGACCTTGGCGTCGAGCCTTCATCCTCGGCATGTCTCCCGGGAGATCGGCCGTCACTGAGGCGACTCACCAGGCCCGCGAGGCGGCACAAGATGCAGCAAGCGATATGGCACAAACCGAGGAGCCGGCAGAGTCTAGCGAGCGACTTACGCTACCTCTCGGGCACAATCTGCAACGTCCAACACTGCTCCCGGCTGGGAGAAGCGTTCTTGAACACTGCACACAGGTCCGGCTCCTGTCCTACGTCCCTGGTAAGTCGGCGATATCGTGCTTCATGCATCAAACTCGGTGCTTACCTTCTAGTCATCTAGCTTCGACGCAACGCCGTTCATTCCGCTGCCGTCCTGTGGCCATGTACCGCTCTTCAATGTTGCATTGTCGGTGTTGCTGCCCTCGACATGCCTCCAAACCAGGTGGCCGTCGCTTCTCAGGTGTGGCGATGTGGCAGGACGTGAGCGTCCACTGGTTCTCCGGCTCTCCCCATCCGTCGCTCCACCGCTACCGAGCTCCCAAACTCATCGCACGACGCCGTCAAGGCCTCAACCACTCTCGAGAGGCTCGAGAAGCCTGCACATGGTCCGCAAGTCCGCCAGCCCTCCGCCGTTGTGAATCACTCACCTCATGCCTTGTAGTGCGGACGTCGACAGCCCCCGGTTGTTTGTTGCAAACCTCGTCCAACGCCTCGCGCCGGATTGCAGATGCATCGAGAGCGCTCCCAGACACGTCGTTCAGCCCACGTTCGAGATCCCGGGGTGTTCGCCAGCACTCCCGGGCATGTTTGCCTGGGAGACGTCGAGCTCCCGGCCTGCTCGTCAGCGCAATCGTCTCTCGGAGCGATCGCTCCGCGCCCACTGCACGCTGCGGCACGGACCTCTCAATGAGAGCGAACGCGCGCAGCGCGTCCTCGTCGCGTCCTCGTTGGCGAGCTTCGTGCGTCCTCCAGACCCGCTGAGTAGCGGCTGCGTCACCAACGCTCCCAGGCACGTCTTCATGGTCGACGTCAAGCTCCCAGGTTGCTTGCGAGCACGCCCGGGTCGTCTCCCACAGCCGTCTCTCTGTATTTCCGGTTCGCTGCAGCCCGGACCTCTGGAAGAGAGGACGCGTTGCGCGCGACCTCGTCATCGAGCTTCGTGAGTATCCTTCACCTGCTTTCGACGGCGTACAGTGTTGCCCTGCTAACTTACCTGTCACTCGGGAATCTCAGCACGTCGCCGGGACAGTGCATACCGCGGTGTCCGACGCCTCCTGCCGGCTTGTGGACGCGTCACCAGCGCTCCCGGGCACGTTCTTCTGGGAAACGTCGAGGAACCGGGCTGCTCGCCAGCACGGTCGTCTGTCAGAGCCATTGCGCTGCGCTCGCTGGTCGCTGCAGCCTGGACCTCTGGAGGAGGGAGGACGCGCGCAGCGCGTCCTCGACGAGCTTCGTGAGTCTTCGCTAGCTTTTGCTGGCTTGCTGTTCTGACCTGCCAGGTTTGAGCAGGTTGCCAGGACCGCGCGCTGTTGACACGCGGACGACGTGGTGAGCAGCGGCGAGAGGCAACGGATGTAGCGTGTTCTCTGTACACTGCTGCGTGCAGGTGAGCATGCAGCTTCCTTGTACGACGTCCGCTCACGTACCTTTCTTGTGCAGACTGCTCCTCGCCCGATGTGCTGGACCTCCGGTCTCCCATCGGCTCGACGAAAACGTGCCTGCCGAATACTAGGCTGCTTGAGGTGCGTTTGAAGTTTGTTGGACGCAAGACTGGCTCTGACGTACCTCGCGTCCAGCGCTCCCGGGCACAACGCAGTCGTTTCGTGCGTCGGAGGATCCAGGGAGAGCCGCGAAGCATAGCTAGGTACGTGTGTAGTCAGCTCGCGATCCCGGGGCAGCTCCCAACCCAGTCTGAGGACAGATTCCCCAGCAAAGTGTCGGCACCTCGTCCCGGATGTTGGCTACGGCGTCCTCCTGCATGCAAGCACGCGAAGAGACCATACTACGCGTGGGTACTTACCTCGGTGCGTATTCGCTCGTCCCTGACAGCTCACCGCGCTCGACTGACAACCTCTGCAGATGAGTCTTGTCCACTTGCTACCAGCACATCAGGTCGTCCCAAGCCCACCCAGCAGCAAGAAAGCGCAAGCATGCTGCATGAGACTTACCTTGCTATGTGCGCGGACGCTGTACGACGCTCTGACAGCTCTCAAGTGCCTCCCATGCGCCTCTAGCCCAGCCTACAAGTCTCGAGTCCTCGGGATGTCGAGCGTTCCGGAAGTCCCAGGTAAGCACGGAGTCGTCTAAAGAAGAGCGCGAAATTGGGACGAGTTCCCCAGTGCAGAGTGTGCAAGCGAAGACGGAGCGGCGAGACGTGGTGGTGGTCGGAGACAAGAGACAGGCGGAATAGGCGCCCGTATCCGCCCGTCCTCCGGGACGTGTTCTGTCGTCGCGCAGGGGTGTCGTACTTACTACTCCCCGCGGCGCGTTCTCTCGTACGTGAATGTATTAGAGTGTTTTCTGTGTACTCTAGTACTCGAAATACATCCACTTCTCGCCGTCGAGCCCGTCTGAACGACCTCTCCGCGTCCTCTGCTTTCCCAAGTCCGCCCACATCCCGAGTGTCCACATCCTACTACTTAGTCCCCAGAGCACCCCAGTGTCGTATATACCCCCTAGGCAAACGATCGTCCTGGGAGATCTCGTGTGCGCTCGGAGGGACCGCAGACACGAGGCTACCGGCCGCAGCGCGGGCACAAGTCCGATGTAGCGCACGCGGACTCCGGCACAGCACTACCCCATGCACAGGTCCATGCTGCACACTCTCTGCTTCCGTACTTTGCTGGCGCAGCGCACACGAGAAGTCTGGCGAGAGAGATATATTCGCTACGCTATGTACATGTCCACGAAGCATTCGGCCCGCATGTCGTAGCCGCCAATCGTGGCTCGCGAGCATCGCGGGGATGAACGTGAACGCAGGCGGGAGGACAGCCTGCCCGCCGAGCGCACACGCGACGCGATCGAGCGAGTGCTCATACGTGTGCGGGTACGAATCGTCCGTCGGGTCCTCTGCCGGGTCCGCCTCCAGCCACGTCTCCGTGTCGTCCTCCGGGATCTCGCCCATGCCCTCCAAGCACCCGCGCACGACGATCTCGACCCACGCCGGCTCGCTCCTCAGCATCCCCGGTTTCGACTCGCTCAGGGTCGTCATGAACTCCAGTGCGGCCTTTCGCACCTCGTCCTCCTCGCCCACCGGCTCCTTCTCCTCCCCGTTCGCGCTCGCACTCTGCGCGACCGGCGGGAACGCGAACGAGCTCCCGCCGCCCGGGTTCGGACGCGCGACAGTTGGCGTTGGGCCAGCGTCGACGACCGGGAGCAGAAGCGACGGGAGGAACTTGAGCAGCGCGGGAATGTGTGGGCGGAAGAGGTGCGCGTTCGAGCCCGCGAGCTCGGTGAGCACGGACAGGAACGCGGGCTGCTGCGGGCACGGCACGGACGGGAGCGTGTTGAGCATTGGGTAGAGCAGCGCGAGGGCCTGCGCTTGCGCGTTGAGGTCGAGGGCAGTGAGGAACGCGACGGCAGCGCGGAGGGATGCCAGTCGGACCTGGAGGACTAGGTGTCAGCATCCCAGCCCATCCAAGGGCAAAAACAATGAGAAGAACTAGCAATATAGCCCAGAGCCTGCCATAACACCTGACGCATCGTCGATGCCTCCATAGGCACAAGCACTGCGTCTCGGTCTCAGACCACATCCTCGCACAGGCTTGGCAGCATGTGTAATCAACTGCGAACGCTGGTGCACATACTCAGTACGTGCGTACTGCACATCGCATGCGCGCGCGCTGCTGGGACAGATGGCACCATGCTGGACTATGCGCAGCACTGGGACGAGACGAGGACCATCGCACGCACGTCCTTTGGCAGAGAAGAACGATTGGTGACATGGCCGTGAGGGCAATGACGAGGCGCTCTGGGGCATGGGCAAACGCCTGCAAACGCATGTGGAAAGACGGCGGGGTTCCGAGTGAAGAACGGGGTGCGGGTGCAACGGAGCGATTGAGTACGCCAGTGAGCCAAAGTCCGCGTCGCTCGCATTCGCACATGCTCGGACGGTATCCGCGATCGTGCTGGGGCAGCAGGCGGTCACGGGGACGGCAAGGCGTACTGGTTTAGATGAAGGGAGAGGGAACGAGGCGTATAACTCGTGCAGAGTTATGGCTCGCGCGGACGATAAAAGGTCCGCGCGCAGCCCGAGAGAGGGACGCCCGATGATTGCATCTTGCGAGGCATATCAGACGGAAGAAGGGGACACCGGTGCAAGATAGCACCGGTGCATGGCGACAAGGAAGACAGGGCGAAAGAAGATCGCGACTCACCTCGGTGCTCTGCGTGTCCTGCAGCCCCTTCTGAAGGATCGCGACAACGGCGTCCGTCTGGAGGTCGATGATGAGATTCGGGCAGCCAGCGAACACACGGAAGGCGGCCTCGCGCGTGAGGACGTCGTGGCTGTCGGACATGGCAAAGACCTGTGGCTGGAGAGCGGGCCAGGGATGGCCGCGGCGCATGGCGTTGTTCGAGAGGTCGGTGACGGTGTCGACGGTCTTGCGGCGGACGACGGGGGCGGGCTCGTGCTGGAGCGAGTGGAGGAGGATGCGCTGGAGGGTCTCGATCGCCTGTGCGCCGAGGTGGTCGTAGAGAGGCACGCGCTGGGCATTGGCGGGGCGGAAGAGGAGGCGGCGGAGGAGGACGAGCGAGAAGGAGCGCATCTTCGGGCGCGCGCGTGAGGGCAGGGGGCGGACGAGAGAGGCGGGGACTCACGAGCTCGGTGTCGGCGGACGTGGCGAACTGGGCTATGGCGAGGAGATAGAGCTCGGGGGTGTGTGCGAGCCTCTCGTCGACGGCCTGCTCCGCGCTGGGCTGCGTCAGCGGCGATCGATGTGCGGCGGGGCGGGCTCACCTCTGGCGGATCGCATTGTCGCCGAGGACGAGGTTGGAGAGGATCTGGGTGATCTCGGCGGTGACCTCGGGGGGCACAGCGACGTCCGCCATCGCGTTTTTGGTGGGAGACGGCGAGTAGCAGCCGTCCCAATCTGGCGGAGGGCTTGCACACATCGCGCGGGGTTAGGGTTCGCCTCGTGGCTACTCGCCGTCGCGCGTCTTCGGCTCTCGCTGTCTCACTCTGCCGTCTTCTGCGCGCTGCTTTCCTCGCAGTACACGCCCTTCCCTGTCCGCGCTCTTGCTTGCTCGTCTGGCCTGCATGCCGAACTTTGCCGGTCTACTACTGCTCGCAACGCGTCGCAGCTCTACGCCGGCACCATCTGGACACCGTATTCCCGGGACCGGCTACTCCGTCGTTTCACTAGGGAATGCCCGTGCCAGTGCGTCTACGACCGCCTCTTCAGTCCTCCGGAGACCAGAGGCAACAAGTCCAACTCGCGGCGACCCGTGCTGTGGTGAAGGCCTCGGCTGCAGTCGGAACCATTGAGGAGGGCAGCTGGCAGGTATGTACAATCGCTGCACTCGCGTCTGCCCTGCATCCCTCCCTGTCCATGCACTACCCGCGCACTTGCACCCTACCCCTCCTAGCCTTGCACTGTAGACGCTTTCTTGCAATCTCATAGAGAGACCGCATATAATGCCAATAACATTCGCATCACAACACTCCCGAGCCCTCGCGCCCTTCGTGAGACACAGAGTGTACTCTGTCACCAGCACCAATCCGTCGAGACTCTTCGGGACGCGCGTGCTTACTCGCTGTCTGGAAGCTTCAACGCCCAACCTCTTGCATTCCCTCTCCGGACGAGGTGGCCGCGTCCGTCTGGGTTGGTACTCAGCACAACATGTCGCAGCCAGGGACTCAGAAGCTCCGCATGCATGGCGCACAGCTCGACCTCGCTTTCAAGTCGCACCTGTAGCCACTGCCCGATCCTCCTCGCCCTCGAAGATAGCTCCCGCACTCCCACCTCGTCTCACGCCTCTTACCCACACCACACCGTCCATCATGAGCCGGGACTCCTCGCGCGACGAAGATACAGGTGAGTTGTCGTCTGTCCAGCATGTCGCGTCCATTCTCTGTGCAGCTATTCGCGTTGTAGCGCGTTGTTCCCGCCGCTCACGCGTCCGTACAGGTACGTTCGTTTCTCTCGCCCTCGTCTGTGCTCTTTCATGTCCGCGCCGTACGTCGTTCCACACACCGCTTCCCTTCTTTCGCCTCACCATCTATCTCTGCCGACTCCGTGCCTGCCTCTCTGTCTGACTCTGCGCTACTCTGATCTCCTCGCTACGCCCGCATACTGCGCTCCCTCTCCACCGCGCACCTGCTCCAGCGCACATCCTCCTACCGGCATCATCACCTCGCCGCCGGTCTTGTACTCCCAACTGCGGCTCCTCTTCATCTACAGCCCGAGTCCCGACCTTGCACTATCTCCCGCGCTCTCCGAGCCCGCTCCTCAGCCCGCCGTCGAGTCGCCCGGCCACCACGGTCGCCGTAAGACAGCATACAGGAAACCAGAAACAAAAGGTGAGTCCTAGTCTACGACGATGTCTCTCAAAGGCACCCCTCTCCTTTCGCACCTCACGCGCCTCGCACGGTGTTCCAGTCAACTGGCATACTATAGTGCTACGTCTACTGCTTCTCCCTTCCCCCGCCCAGCCATGGTTTCCACTCATCCCCGCGTGGCACACGGGGCGCCCTTCACCCACCTACAGCGGACCGCTTGAGCTCGTACTCCGTCCCAACTCTTTGCGCACGCGCCGGCGAACGCCA
The DNA here is from genome assembly GCA_022592435.1 of Cerioporus squamosus. Classification (NCBI taxonomy): domain Eukaryota; kingdom Fungi; phylum Basidiomycota; class Agaricomycetes; order Polyporales; family Polyporaceae; genus Cerioporus; species Cerioporus squamosus. The sequence continues at coordinate 239,144 of JABYQS010000040.1, forward strand.
TCTGCCGTCCGTTCCCGTGCGTTTGGTCGCCTTGCCGCGGCAGTCCTCCATCCGAGTCTTCCAACGTACATATTCTCCTGCGCCTCTGCAAGCGCTCCCCGGTTCAGACACGCCTGCAAGCCCGCATGGGCCCGGGCTGCTTCTGACGCAGCAAAGTACGTGTACGCGTACAGCAGACACTCACACCCGCTCCTCGTTCGCAACGGCAATGTACTCGAGTACGTACCGTGCTCTGGAGCACGCGTGGTCGCGTGGATGCGACTCGCGCGAAGGACCCGCTCTCCAGCAGGAACCTGGCACCACGCGCCTTCCCCCCAAGTCTTCTTCCATTCGAGGGAGGGCCCATCGACCGGCTCACGCGACCGTGAGGCGTCTCCGACTCAGAGGCGGGGACAGACGATGGTCGCAATGACCGTCTACCGCGCCGGTCGAGCTCACGGACGCCGATGGACTCGGACTCGCGCTCGGTTCCATCGGAAGAGGCGACGCGGCACGGCTCGCCTGGAACCCGTCCTTGTCTACGGTCGGGCAGACGAGCCCAGAGCTAGCCTGAGGTCGCGTCGTGTTGGGAATTCTTCGTCGACCGCACACTGGACATGGTAACTCCGAGTCGTACCGCCGCACAAGCAAAGGGGCCGGGGGTACACATTGAATGTAATCAGGTACAAACAGTCTGGAGATCGCCGCATCTGCGATGCTCGAGCGCGGGACATGGAGATACATAGTAGTAGTGCATAGACGAATGGACGAACGGGCTGCATGGTACGAGAGGTACATATGTAATAGGAAGGTGATTTCGTCCGAGTCGAGCCCCTTGCTGACCGTTTTCTGCCGCATAGTACTTACCTGCGCCGCGAGCAGTCGAGCTTCGCGTGGCGAGGGCACTGTCTCATGGAAACGTCAGCATGTCGCACGTCCTGAATGAGGTCGGACATGACGTACCTGGATGTGCGTGTGTCCTCCCAACCAACCGGGCGGTGTGCAGCAATCGGACTCGGATGGCGAAGGCAACGGCGGGGACGGATGAGAGCTGAGTGGCGGACAACAGACGAGACAGAGGAGAGGGGAGCGGGGACATGAGCACGAAACGAGCCTGTCCTGTCGCTCTCGAGTTCTACTCAGTACTTATACCCGCAGGACCCAGGCTCATCGTGCGCAGATCTGTGACTGGTCAGCAGAGCGACGTATCCGGCAGCGAGTCTCCGTCGGCTAGCTGAGACGACTCGGACACGCGGCCTCGGGCAGTTGGAATACGCGGACTTGGCAGGCCGCGAGTCGCCGTCTGTTTGCTTTGGGGTTGTGACGGGCGTGTCGGATGCCTGGGAGTTCGACAGCCGGTTGGGTGCACAGAATACCCTCGGGCTATTCTCCGACTGTGCGGTTTCTTTCGAATCTTAGTGTGCTGTGCCCGGGAGAACACGTCTGAGTCTTGAACGGCTATTACAGCGCATGCAGCAGCTCGAGCTGCTCACCGACTGGAGTTCCGACGTGTTATTGCTGCTCGTCGGACTCGAGCTCGGGCAAGAGGAAAGGGCGCACCCCGGCTGCATGGCATGCATGCCGTACAGCGGCATCGTACAGACGGCTGGGATGACAGCGGAACCGCATGTGCGAACTATTTGCTTGAGAATGCGCTGGGCGGTGCGAGCGTACGCGACGGCTCCGAGCTTGGGAGAGTGCGTCATGAGAGTTAATGTATCCTGCGGGCCGTATGCGGCATTGTCGCTTCGACTGGGAATCTGTCTGCATGACTACATCACTGCATCGTACTCGCTGGAAACAGACGTCGCAGGTGTCGATCTCAAGCTGCTGGGCAGTCGTACTGTATGTAGTACTCATTTCTGACGATTCTGCTTCCCCCTGTACTTCGTGTATGAGAATATAAACTTGTTCTTCGTTCGCTTGGGTGTGCCGTTCTTATCGGCCGGCGATGCCTAGTGTTTAAGCACGGAGACAGGGTCGCATGGATGGCAGTTAGTCCTCAGTATGCGACGGATCCACTGCGCTGGTGAGCCTACTGAAGGTCTTTGAGTCGCTTGCCAAGACAGTACAGTCAGAATACTTCCGGGAATGTGTCCGACCTCCAGAATTTGCCTGGTAGCGGCAGCAGCAGAGCTCGGAAGGCCTCCGGCGCACGACTACGTTGTCACAGAAGCTTCCTTCTTCAAGCATGCGCAGGAGTCTGCAGTCACTTTAGCCATGGAACGAATTGTGAGAAGCCCCAGTGAATTGGTATAAATTAGCCAGCAGACCATCGTCTCAGCACGAGCTTTGTGGTCATTTCTACGTCCATTGCAGCTCAACATGGTCGCTACAAGTTCTCGTCGTCCACTTTCCTTTCTTACGCCATCCAGTAACCCTGTACGATGCTCCCTGCATACCGCTCTCCTCCGTTCGCAACCAGAGCCTCCGCCGAAGCGTACATACAAGACCGAAGAGGCTCGGATCCGGGGATCTGTTCGCACGCTGCTGGACTCGTCTCTCGGTACGTACTTTCCCACCCCAGACCCATGGCCTCGGAACTGCAACCTGAGCTCATATCTCTTTCACACAGCCGATACGTCCGGCGTACCGAATGCCAAGATGCACTGGGGACTTCTCCCCTTCCGGGACTTCGTCGCCGTGCCGCTTGGTGTCCTCCTCGTCAGCTGGCCGGCCGAGTATCCGTTTGCAAACCTCAGCAGCAAGGGTGCTCCCGGGATGAAGGCCTTGCGCAAGCTCCTCCAGCTTCTCGAGGCCAAGCCACCGAAGCTCTACTTTGTCAAGGCGACCGAAGAGCAGCTGCGTGCTGCACGGTTCGACGCTGCAAGCATCTGCCCGGGACCGCTCTTCCCAGCACCCGAGCCTCGGCTTGGCTACGACAATATCGGCAAGCGGGTGAAGATTCAGCGGACCAACAGCGGTACAGTCATCCCTCCCCGCCATGTCCGCAACGGCCCGAAGAGCGCAAAGAAGATCTCCGATGAGGTCGAGGCCGCGGTCGATGCGGAGGTCGCAGCTGACCCAACACCACCTGTGAAGGGACCGCGTCCGCAGATTCACACACCGCAGGGCATACGGCTTGGCTGGTACGAGACAGGCCTTCGGGTCTTGTCTCTGGGCACGGAGTTGGAGGACGACATCTCGGACTGGACTGAAGACGAGAATTGATAGTCTACTGCAGTTGTTCGCTGCTTCGCTGCATTTCTGTTCATTCAAAGTTATCATACTCGCTAATTAATCACTCATATCCTGCGACACTGGAGAACGGTGCTCGCTCGGAAATAGTCGATCAGTGAAATGTGCGCGCGTTCCATTGCAAATCAGCCGGGTGGCTAGCGACCCCGCAGAAGCGAGGTTAAACCTGCGCTCACAGCCACCTCCGCGGCCCCCGTGTCACGCCGTCTCTCCTCTGCTGGCGACATGTCTTCCTACATGTCCGGCGCAGACTTGCACCCGCCTCTCCCTCCTACCTCCTTCCCGCTTCCGCATTGCGCTGCCCTCTGTCCTCCTCATCACACTAACCTCCGTCCTCACCGTGCTATTCGGTGTTCGCCTTGAAATCGCTCAGTCTCCACACTCATCCGGCTGCAGTAAGTATCGAGATCAATTTATTTGACGCTGTCTATGCTCGCTACACGGTCTATCATCGCTGACGGAACTTCGTCTAGCATCTACTACATTCTTCCATCGCCGCTACTGCCCACACATCTCAACCCACCACCCGCCCTACCTTCCCCCTTCCCAACGAGCCCACTTTCGACCCCGACGCGCAGCGTGACATCGTCCGGGAGTTCCGAGTCGCAGAGCGATGTGCTCGAGGAGAACGCGAGGTACGCACCTTTCTTTCTTGCGTTCCCGCGAACGCTCGTCGCGAGTGGTTTGCTGACGGTACTACAACCAGGCACTACTTGCGCCGCCCGGGCGAGACCGTTCTTCTCCCAGCGCATGCGCTGTCTCCGAGCACCATGCCTCCGACGACATTGCACGGTCGGCGCGGCCCTACGCCAGTGCAAGTCGACTCGGAACGCTCCCCAGGGCACGCACCACCACGTCGAAGGCGCGTACACCATGCCGATGTCCACAGACTGAGGTGCCGTAGACCTTGTAAGTCAGCTATCTCGTCTGCGATGCATGAAGCAGATAACTCACCATGTATCTGCTCCCGCAGTCTTCTTGTCGACTCGCCGCCGCCTCCAGGCCCGCTGCGACGCATCAAGGCCGGGACACGCGAGCTCTCACCGTCAGTGTGTCTCCCGGGTCGTCGGCCGTCACTGCTGCGATGCGGCAACGACACGGCACGTCGAGGGGACACCAGGGAGCCGACAGAGTCTCCCGGGCGACTTGCTCTACCTCCCGAGCACAAGTTGCGACACCGTAGGCCGCTCCCGGCCGGGAGAAGCGTCTCGAGGAGTGTGACCCCCTCCTGTGTCCCTGGTGAGTTGATGTCGTCGTGCTCAATGTACAGAGCACATTGCTCACCCTTCAGTCATCTAGTTTCGACGCGACGGCGTCGATCCGAGGGGAGCGACGTGGCGTTGACTCTTGGAGATCAATGTCCCATAGTCGTGTACCCCTCCTCAACCTCGTGTTCCCGACGTTGCGGCTCGCGACTATTCGCACTCGGTGCTGCTCCGGGGCGAGCTTCCCATCACTACTCGAGAGTCGCGATGTCGCACGACGCGAGTGGCCACCCCTTCTCTGGGCTCTACGCCGCTATCGAGCTCCCGGACCCGGCATACGACGCTGTCAAGCCTCCATCCGGTGGCAGAAGGCTTCAAGAGCGTACCACAAGTACCTTGCTGTAAGTCAGTCAGCTCTTCGCCGTTGTGGTTCGCTCATCTCATACCTGCTTCCTGTAGTGCGGACGTGTCTACGAGGCGGTGTTCGACAACTCCCGGCCGTCTGCTGCAGACTTCGTCCTACACCGCCCGGTTGCAGATGCGTCGAGAGCGCACCCCGGCACCCGCATTTGAGCTCCGCGGTATCTGCCAGAGCTCGCCGGCATGTCTTCGTGGGCGGTGTCGAGCTCCCGGATCGTCGTCCGCAGCCGTGTCTCTGTAGGTGGCCGTCGCTTCTCAGGTGTGGCGATGTGGCAGGACGTGAGCGTCCACTGGTTCTCCGGCTCTCCCCATCCGTCGCTCCACCACTACCGAGCTTCCAAACTCATCGCACGACGCCGTCAAGGCCTCAACCACTCTCGAGAGGCTCGAGAAGCCTGCACATGGTCCGCAAGTCCGCCAGCCCTCCGCCGTTGTGAATCACTCACCTCATGCCTTGTAGTGCGGACGTCGACAGCCCCCGGTTGTTTGTTGCAAACCTCGTCCAACGCCTCGCGCCGGATTGCAGATGCATCGAGAGCGCTCCCAGACACGTCGTCCAGCCCACGTTCGAGATCCCGGGGTGTTCGCCAGCACTCCCGGGCATGTTTGCCTGGGAGACGTCGAGCTCCCGGCGTGCTCGTCAGCGCAGTCGTCTCTCGGAGCGATCGCTCCGCGCCCACTGCACGCTGCAGCACGGACCTCTCAATGAGAGCGAACGCGCGCAGCGCGTCCTCGTCGCGTCCTCGTTGGCGAGCTTCGTGCGTCCTCGAGACCCGCTGAGTAGCGGCTGCATCACCAACGCTCCCAGGCACGTCTTCATGGTCGACGTCAAGCTCCCAGGTTGCTTGCGAGCACGCCCGGGTCGTCTCCCACAGCCGTCTCTCTGTGTTTCCGGTTCGCTGCAGCCCGGACCTCTGGAAGAGAGGACGCGTTGCGCGCGACCTCGTCATCGAGCTTCGTGAGTATCCTTCACCTGCTTTCGACGGCGTACAGTGTTGCCCTGCTAACTTACCTGTCACTCGGGAATCTCAGCACGTCGCCGGGACAGTGCATACCGCGGTGTCCGACGCCTCCGGCTTGTGGACGCGCCTTCAGCGCTCCCGGGCACGTTGTCGAGCCCGCATTCGAGCTCCCGGGGTGTTCGTCAGCGCTCCCGGGCACGCGCTCCTGGGCAACATCGAGCTCCCGGGCTGCTCGCCATCGCAGTCGTCTGTCCCAGCCAGAGCGCCGCGCTCGCTGGTCGCTGCAGCCTGGACCTCTGGAGGAGGGAGGACGCGCGCAGCGCGTCCTCGACGAGCTTCGTGAGTCTTCGCTGGCTTTTGCTGGCTTGCTGTTCTTACCTGCCAGGTTCGAGCAGGTTGCCAGGACCGCGCGCTGTTGACACGCGGACGACGTGGTGTGCAGCGGGGAGAGGCAACGGGTGTAGCGTGTTCTCTGTACACTGCTGCGTGCAGGTGAGCATGCAGCTAGCTTCCTTGTACGACGTCCACTCACGTACCTTTCTTGTGCAGACTGCTCCTCGCCCGATGTGCTGGACCTCCGGTCTCCCATCGGCTCGACAAAAACGTGCCTGCCGAATAGGCTGCTTGAGGTGCGTTCGAAGTTTGTTGGACGCAAGACTGGCTCTGACGTACCTCGCGTCCCGCGCACCCGGGCGCAATCCGGTTGCTTCGTGCATCGAAGGATCCAGGACGTGTATGGTCAGCTTGCGATCCCGGAGCAGCTCCCAACCCAGTCTGAGCACAGATTCCCCAGCAAAGTGTCGGCACCTCGTCCCGGATGTTGGCTACAGCGTCCTCCTGCATGCAAGCACGACAAGAGACCATACTACGCGTGGGTACTTACCTCGGTGCGTATTCTCGCGTCTCCGACAGCTAACCGCACCGCCTGACAATCTCCGCAGACGAGTCTTGTCCGGTCGCTACCAGCACATCAGGTCGTCCCAAGCCCACCCAGCAGCAAGAAAGCGCAAGCATGCTGCATGAGACTTACCTTGCTATGTGCGCGGACGCTGTACGTCGCTCTGACAGCTCTCAAGTGCCTCCCATGCGCCTCTAGCCCAGCCTACAAGTCTCGAGTCCTCGGGATGTCGAGCAGTCTGGAAGTCCCAGGTAAGCACGGAGTCGTCTAAAGAAGAGCGCGAAATTGGGACGAGTTCCCCAGTGCAGAGTGTGCAAGCGAAGACGGAGCGGCGAGACGTGGTGGTGGTCGGAGACAAGAGACAGGCGGAATAGGCGCCCGTACTCTGGGACGTGTTCTGTCGCCGCGCAGGGGTGTCGTACTTACTACTCCCCGCGGCGCGTTCTCTCGTACACGAATTAGGGTTAGGGTTAGGGTTAGGGTTAAGGGTTAGGGTTAGGGTTAGGGTTAGGGTTAGGGTTAGGGTTAGGGTTAGGGTTAGGGTTAGGGTTAGGGTTAGGGTTAGGGTTAGGGTTAGGGTTAGGGTT